>CM064497.1:41427236-41702236 GCA_032716605.1 Paralithodes platypus
GACTAAAAATGACATTGAATATGAGGTGAATGTACAAAAAAAAAAAAAAAAAAAAAAAAAATAATAATAATGATAATAATACCTAATAAAAATATGATATTGAAAAGAAATAAACAGAATATGCATGAAATAAAATATAGCAAAACATGGTTATCGTTAACATAATATAGCATACATACAAGTTTTAAAGACCGTTTTGTCCAAAGGGAATGGGGGTATAATCTCACTTCCCTAAAGTGGCGGCTTTCCAGGCGGCCCTGTACAAGGGTTGCCTGTCTTGTCAAGTTCTTTATTTTGAGATTGCAGGACAAGAGTACCTGATCCACCATTGGTTCATTCTAGCAGGTCAATCCCTACCGCGCAACTCCCCCCACGTTAACAGTCTGGCATTTCCTCACACCACGTGATGATCATCCATTCTCTCCAACCAATTCGGCGCGTGCACATCCACTGAAATGACCTTCCTAACGCCACAGACGCCTTCCCCAGCCACTTCCTAACTCGAGCCAATAGAGCCAGCTTCATGCGCCACCTCGGCCGGAAAACAGTATCGAAGGTAGCAGTGCACACTTATTCACACCATTCCAGCGGTACACTGTCTAAATCAACACTAACAGGCGGGTCATTTAACACAAGATCTCCCTTGGACACTGCCCATTCAAAATCGATTATTCTTAAAAAAGGTACTCTAGCTCCACTACATCTCTTGCTGTCATTATTTATGCATCTCACACCCCACGACGTCCTGACGCAGGTTCCCTCCACATTCTTAGCTAATTATACACCCAAAGGTTGGTATTATTAGTGCTACAAAATTGATCTATCACGCCTACTCCTGTTATGCTTTTTTGACTTTGCCCTGTAGACCTCTCTTCTAGTATTACGTTTGGCAGGGACAGGTATTCTTCCTTGCTGCCACCTTCCATCCATACTTTGAAACATCTCTTCTTCTCTCTGATTGCAGCTTCGACATCGTTGTTCCACAACCAGGAGAACTTATGTATGGGTGGCCCCCTTGTTTTGCCACAGACTTTGCATGTGGTATCCGAGGAGGCTGCGTTAGATAAAGTTCCAATGCTATCAACATCATATGGCCTAGCGCCCATTCTCCTTTCAATTTCCATCATTTCGTTGCGGAATCGGTCTCTGTACTCCTCTTTTTCCAACAATATACTTTCCTTTTTGGCAAATATACTTTCACAGCGTCCGGGAATAGAGAGATAGATAGATGAATATATTCGTGATGGCGGAGGAAGTTGATTCCAGGAAGAAATTAATGTAACTAACATTTTAGCTCACTTTCGGAAGTATATCATTACAAGGTAAAAGCTGCAACCTAGCTTGCCGAGTCGCGACGGCTACCATAGTAGGGAAGTGTCCTAAATATGCCTTGATTATTACAGGCCAGGAGAAATCGGACACCTGAATGGGGGAAACTTTATAGTATCAAAACTAATTGGGTGAAACATTTTAAAATCGCCAAACTAATGGGACGAAATTGGAGAGGTTCACAAAGACCAGTTGATACATTTGATATATGGAAAGTAATCGAGGGAAGGTGTGGTGGAGTGATGTTAATACTGGAATGATAATCTTAAGGTCCTGAGTGTAAATCCCGATACGTCAGTGGGAAGATATTATTGGGGTGGAATTTGTGCTACACTTAGTTTCAGTGCATCACCACAAACCCCACCGACACGCCATAAAAAATACCCTCGCCGAGTCGCTGTTTCCAATAAATTAGCATTGTAAGAATATTCCCATAATCAAAATATGATATGGTGCCCTAGTTACTTGCTTGGAGAGACACTAAACAGAGGAAAGAAAAACAAATGCAAAACAAAAAAGGTCCATGTGCCTAAAAGCTTTCTCCATTCATATAATGTTTGTAACAATTGGACCTAAACTGTTGACTGTAGATTGTAAATTTGTGGAAAGCAACTCGAAGGAAGTGAATTCCTTAGAGTAGAAGTTCTGGGTATAAATGAATTTCATAAACGGAAGTTCTATATTGCGGAGGAGAGAGTGTGAATTCATGACCATTACCAGCTGCCATAGTTCTGTGGGGAAAGATGCGGAGAGGTGATACAATTGAAGCGACTTTCTCAGAACATATACCGTGAAAATATCAAGGGATGCAACATCTCTTTGTATGAATAATGGAGGAAGATTACATTTTTTTTTAATAATCTAATTTATTTATGCTTATTGTACGGGATTTTGGTGTGAGTATCCTAGGTTCGAGTCCTGGAGTACCACAGTATTTATTACTTTCATTGATTTCATTAATTATGTTTATTGTGAGTTAATTGGTGGGTTGGTGAAAACTATGAAATTATCATGTATTGGATTGTTGATTCTATGACCCCTGTGCATTTTGTACATATATCTCTAGGAACGGGTCTAGTTAAACAAATTGTGATGCGTGTTCATATATGTTTATTTCACCTTCCCAGGTGAAGACCCACATTATGTTCTGGCCCCAATATACTGTACATAGGCACTTTATATATATATATATATATGGTGTGTGTGTGTGGGGGGGTGTATATATATATATATATATACCGGTATATATATATATATATATATATATATATATATATTCACTGCTGTATATATACTGATTAGATACAGTATATAATATGGTTTCATCGCCGGGCAATAGATAATTAGATACGTAAAGAGAGAGAGAGAGAGAGAGAGAGAGAGAGAAAGAGAGAGAGAGAGAACGGGTACGAAACAAACAAAAGCCACTACTTATTATTAGAGCTGTTGCCTTCAGCAAACTCGGTATCAAATATTAACAGGGAATCCCTTTATAATGGGAAATGTTGTGACCACTTTCCAACCCCAGGTCTTTTGCCAGCATTCACCTGCTCTATTATAAATGATGGTATTATATGATAAAAGCCTTGGAGAGAAATTTACTCCGAAAAGTTGACAGAATGGAGAAGAAGAAGCTGTGAAAAATATACTCTTTAATGGTTCAGAGAGAGAGAGAAAGAGAGAGAGAGCGAAAAAGAGAAAGATAAATAAAAAGAGAGAGAGAAAGAGAAAGAGAGAGTTAATACGAGTTAATAAGATCAGTTTCGCATATACAGTACTTTCTCTAGGATGAGGAAGATAATATAAGTGTGGTACTTAAGGGGAGATGGGCCGTTTTTCTGGTACCCCTTCTTCCTCATGTTTGGCCCCATTGGCTTACAGATTATATGACGTTTGGCCCATTAGTTTGGCGATTTTAATACCTTTCGCCCCATGTCTTTGTAAATGTTAAGACGTCGGGTCATTTAGGTGTCGATCAGTTTTTCCTGGCGAGTGATAGCGAGCCTGTAATATAAGAGAAACGGCCATCGGCCTGGACATTATATTAATATATATATGATAATAACCAACAACAAATCTTCAACATGATATGATTATTTGTATCGGCTTCCAGACTCCGATCCGATTCAGAAGACCCTATAGTCTATTCGCTATAAGTAGGCGATAAATCATTAGCTCTATCCTCTGTAACTCAAAAAGGGCTAGAGCAAATTGGCTATGCATTTCCACATCTAATCCTTGACTGAATCTTCCCAAATGGTAGAAATATTAGCTCGATTATTCAAGTCGTTTTAGAGTTACAGAGGTTAGAGGTCATGATTTAGTTACAGAGGTTAGAGGTCATGATTTAGTTACAGAGGTTAGAGGTCATGATTTAGTTACAGAGGTTAGAGGTCATGATTTCTTGCCTACTTACAGCGAATAGACTATAGGAGTCTTGTAAAAAGAAAAAGACATATAACAGGGGCAGTGTTATATCATTTCTGGCCTTGTCAATGGAGTTCAGGTTCCCGAGGAAAACCGTGTAGATGAATTTTTTGGGAAATTGAAATGTGGTTGAGATTAATACACTTGGGATCAACTCCATGTTCAAACACTTTTATTGCTGGCACATCTCTCTCTCTCTCTCTCTCTCTCTCTCTCTCTCTCTCTCTCTCTCTCTCTCTCTCTCTCTCTCTCTCTCTCTCTCTCTCTCTCTCTCTCTCTCTCTCTCTCTCTCTCGCTCTGTCTTCTCTCTCTCTCTCTCTCTCTCTCTCGCTCTCTCTCTCTCTCTCTCTCTCTCTCTCTCTCTACTTTAATTTTGGAACTATTTCGCTTTTATTGTTATTGGTAACATTAGGACTACATTAAAGACTGAACACTTGATTGTAATAAACACGGTACCCATAATAATCAGTGTTCTTTGGTTTATCTATTTTATTTAGAACACGTAAACGATTGAAACGCTTCTTATGTGTACCATCTTTGCTACATTTACATATCCAAAGTTTACAGTGTGTTTAATATTGGGGACCATAGAATAAACATAAATAAATCCTTTGGTGTTCATGATGTGGCTGTGGATTCGAGTACATTCAACTTCTGCGACGAAAACTATAATGTATCCTGATAAGTCTTTGGATTCGAGTACATTCAACTTCTGCTACGAAAATTATAATATATCCTGATAAGTCTTAAAGCTAATCCAGCAATACACTTCTCTACACAGTAAATATTATGGGCATAGAAAGGATATGTAAAAGGTATATAAGGTTATTGGATATAGTGAAGGTGGTTCACCTTCACTATACTGGTGTAAGATGGGTTAATTACCACCATTATACCTTTAAGGGGGGTCACCTGGCTTTTTTTGTCTCTTTCTCTCCTTTTCTCTCTTTCTCTGGCTTGTATCCATTCGGCCACATTTAGCCTACTGTTTTAAGACGTTTACCCACATCCAGGTGTCAATATTTTCCTGGCGAGCGTTAGCGAGCCAGCATATATATATATATATTTTTTTTTTACAGCAAGTTAAATTTGTACATTTTTTGATAGACATTTTTTTCCGGCTAAGCCGGATTTTGCCATACAATGATGGCTCGCTATCGCTCGACAGGATGAAATCGACACTTGGATAGGGATAAACGTCTTAAAACAGTTGGCTGAATGGGGCCGAATGGATACAAGCCAGGGTAAGAGAGAAAAGGAGAGAAATAGAACAAAGTAGGTGACCCCCCTTAAATAGGTTGATTAGTTTGGACATTTAAAACATTTTTAGGTGTAGATTAATTATTTGTCTATGAATGATTGACTTTGCTATTAGGGTTGTGTTGTTGTTTTTGTTGTTGTTGCTGGGGATCAGAGGAGTGTGTGGATAAGACCTTTGTGTATATATATTTTTGTCTACGCCAATTTGTTTCTAGATTCCGATTTGATATAAGGGCTGTCAAACATTATTGGTATGGAAAGGATAAATATAATGTCTATAAATAATCTAGCCATTTATAGGTACAGTGTTGGTGATAAATACATCTAATGCAAGGATATAGAAAGGTATATCACCATCAACCAAGACACTTTGACCCGACATTGGCTTAGTGCATAATCGATCTTGTTTTAAGGTGGGACTTTTAGTTTGTTCCCTAGATCTCCATCAAGCTTGAAATTACACCCCATAGACCCCCTTTCAAGATATATTTGTAAATTTTTCGGTAGAAAAATGTCCCGGTCGAAGGCAAATTACAGGCTCGCTATCGCTCGCCAGGAAAAATCGTCACCTATAAGTGGCACGAATTGTCTTAAAATTGACAGAAATGGGGAGAATATTCTTAAAATCGCCAAACTAATGGGGCAAACGTCTTAAAATGTCAATAGCAATGCTGCTAAACATGAGGGAGAAAAGGGTCCACAAAAGAATCCCTCAAGTGGAAATTTCCCCTTAACCCTTTCTGTACCGGTGATGTCTATTATTATTACCCCTTAACCCCTTTCTGTACCGGTGATGTCTATTATTACTTCCCCTTAACCCCTTTCTGTACCGGTGATGTCTATTATTATTACCCCTTAACCCCTTTCTGTACCGGTGATGTCTATTATTATTACCCCTTAACCCCTTTCTGTACCGGTGATGTCTATTATTATTACCCCTTAACCCCTTTCTGTACCGGTGATGTCTATTATTATTACCCCTTAACCCCTTTCTGTACCGGTGATGTCTATTATTATTACCCCTTAACCCCTTTCTGTACCGGTGATGTCTATTATTATTACCCCTTAACCCCTTTCTGTACCGGTGATGTCTATTATTATTACCCCTTAACCCCTTTCTGTACCGGTGATGTCTATTATTATTACCCCTTAACCCCTTTCTGTACCGGTGATGTCTATTATTATTTCCCCTTAACCCCTTTCTGTACCGGTGATGTCTATTATTTTTATTATTATTTTTTTTTTACAATATTTCAACAATTTTCTGCCGCTTAAGATGGATATATGGTACTAAAACAGGTTGTTGTTGTTCCCCAAGCTGCCTGGCCGAACAGCCTCAAGGCCCCGAGCAAGGCCAAGGCCATAACCGAGCGCCCCCACAGAACCCTCCCTGCCGACCACAATAAAGCCTGGGTGACCGAAGCCACTCCATGGCGGGGAGCTGAGGAGGGCGACAGGAACGCCCGGGAAACCAAAGCCCCACCCAGGGCCCTGTGCCCCTCAGCAATTAACAAGTACTAAAACGGGTTAAAGTAGATAGTTCCAAGCTTGTTTATTGGTTAAGTCCCGATTTAAACAGAATAAAATCGTCTAATAGTAGCCAGAATAAGGAAAAGGGACGTTGCGGTACAGAATGGGTGAATGATAACAAAGATATGCTGAAAGTTAGTATATAAGGATTGGCCAACTGCTATCTAAATTTACTCCCTACTCTTTCAAAATCTTAAGGGAGCCCACCTCGTTTTTTTTTCTTCTCTATATCTCTCTCTCTCTTTGGCTGTTATCCATTCGGCCCCATTCAGCCTGCTGTTTTAAGACGTTTACCCCCATACAGGTGTCAATATTTTCCTGGCGAGTGGTAGCGAACCAGCATATATATATTTTTGTTTTGACAGCAAGCTAAATTTGTAAATTTTTCGATAGAAAAATGTCTCCGGCGAAGCCGGATTTCTCCATACAATGCTGGCTCGCTATCGCTCGCCAGGAAGAAATTGACACCTGGATGGGGATAAACGTCTTAAAACAGTTGGCTGAATGGGGCCGATTGGATACAAGCCAGAGAAAGAGAGAAAAGGAGAGAAAGACAAAATAAAGCCGGTGACCCCCCCTTAACCGACTTTTTCTGTAAAGTATTGTTATATGGACACCTATGAATAGATCATTATGAAGCATATGGTATCCATACTTTAAGGGCGTACTGCTTCGTTTTTGGTCTACATATTTATATATTTCATATATTTGTTAATTTCCTCGCTAGACCTCCATCAAGCTTAACAAAAAAAAACCCTAGAACCCCCTTCAAGATAAATTTGTACATTTTTCGATGGAAAAATTTCCCCGCCGAAGGCCGGTTCCTCTTAAAATTACAGGCTCGCTATCGCTCGCCAGGAAAAAATAGACACCTAAATGGCACGAAAGGTCTTGAAGTTGACAACGAAATGGGGCGAAAGGTATTAAAATCGCCAAACTAATCCTTACCTTTGGATACCTTTGGATGTGTTCGCCGCTCTTCTAGCGGCACCAAGGAGCGCGACGCCCCTCGTTATGGGTGGTAATTTGGTGCAGTAGACTGTTTGAAGCGACAGCTCGTTCCCTTGCGAGGATGGGCTCGTCTGGCACTTTTTGCAGTTCGACATCTAGGGCTCTCTTGAAGTTGTCTAACGAGATGTCCCTCATGTCTCTTACTCGCCGTGGGAGTTTGTTGAAGAGACGTGGGCCTCTGTGTGATAACCAGCCCTCTCGCAGAGCCCATAGCACCCCTGTTATTCATCCGGGGGATTTCGCATTCCCAGCCTCTCCTATCACTGAATTTCATGACTATCAGAGTATGTAGGTTTGGTACTAAACCCTCTGCGATTTTCCACGTGTATATTATTAGGTAACGTTCTCTTCTACGTTCCAGTGAGTACAGATTAAGTGCTCTTAAACGCTCCCAATAGTGTAGATGTTTTATCGAACTTATATGCGAAGTGAAATTTCTTTGTACACTCTCTACGTCATTTATTTCACCTGCTTTGTATGGGGATGTTAATACGCTACAGTATTCAAGCCGCGGTAGCACTAGAGATTTGAAGAGCGTTATCATAGGCAATTCACCGCGTGTTTTAAAAGTACGCAGAATCCAACCCGTTAGACGTTCGCAGCCGCCACTTTGACCTGGTTATGTACTTTGAAACCCATATTTTCAGACATTAATACCCCAAGGTCTTTCACACTGTTTTTCCGTTCTATTAGGTGGTTAGATTCTGTTAAGAAATTTGTAATATCTTTAACACCATTATTATCTCCGTACCGTACCGTATTAATTGGAATTTTTCCTCATTGAATTGCATGTTGTTTTCACTGGTCCACTGGAACACTACATTCATGTCTTCCTGCAGTCGGCCCGTGTCCTCTTGTGTGTTTACTATCTTGCTTAATTTTGTGTCATCAGCAAAAGACGACACCGTACTGTGTCTGGTGTTGGTATCTATGTCGCAAATTAGTATGAGGAACAGAAGGGGCGCTAGCACTGTTCCTTGGGGCACTGAGCTTTTGACATCCGAAGGCTCAGAAGTGACTTGGTTTACTGCTACCGATTGTTTTCGGTTTACGAGGAAATTGTTATCCACCGTCCGATTTTCCCAGTTATACTTTTTGCTTTCAGTTTGTGGGCTATTATACCATGGTCACATTTATCAAATGCCTTAGCAAAATCGGTGTAAATGACATCCACGTTTTTCTTTTCTTCTAGCGCTTTAAGAATTTTGTCATAGTGTTCCAAAAGTTGTGAGAGACATGATCTTCCCGCTCTGAACCCATGTTGACCGGTGTTGTGTAGTTCATTTGTCTCCATGAATGTTGAAATTTTGCTTCGCAGGACTCGCTCGAAAACTTTAATGATGTGAGAGGTTAGAGCTACCGGGCGGTAGTTTTTTTGGTAGTGCTTTACTCCCTCCTTTATGCAGTGGGGCAATTATTGCGTTTTTCAAGCTATCTGGTATGACACCAGTGTCTAGACTTCTTCTCCACATTATAGCCAGGGGTTTTGAGAGGTTTTCCTTACATTTTTACATTAATGGAAGGAACGTCTTAAAATCTCAAAGACTATATGCTAAACACGAGGGAGAAGGGGGTCCAGAAAAAGCGAGTAGTGCCCCCTTAAATAGACACAACCAACCCTCCTGTAGCTATCGTTATGTTCTGGTAAAGGACTTGCGTAATGGAGCTCTATTTTTACTACTTGTTGAGTCACCTAGAAATATGACACGGAAATATGCAGCCAGGTTTCTCCAGAATTAAGGGGAGTCACCTGCATTTTTTCTCTTTCTCTCCTTTTCTCTCTCTCTCTAGCTTGTATTCATTCGACCCCATTCAGCCTACTATTTTAAGACGTTTATCCCCCTTCAGGTGTCGATTTTTTCTGGCGAGCGATAGCGAGCCAGCATTGTATGGAGAAATCCGGCTTTGCCGGACCCATTTTTCTATAAAAATATGTAGAAATTTAGCCTGCTGACAATAAACATTATACAAATAAATCATCACCTGGATGGGGATAAACGTCTTAAAACAGTAGGCTGAATGAGGCCGAATGGATACAACTCAGAGAAAGAGGGCAAGAGAGAGAACAAAAAACGATGTGGGGCCCCTTAAAATGTAATACTTGCAAAACAAACAAACCAAAACAGGAACGGCACGATATAAGAGACTCGGGGAAACAATTTTAGGTTCGTCAAAATAAATGGACTAAAGTATCGGTTTCACTCATGGCAAAAAAAATGCTTAATACATTTAATATATGAATAAGTATCACCCTGTTCTTTAACATTAATATCAAATACAAACCCCAATGTACTTGAATAAACTAATGAAAGCATATGGCCCTCCCGGGATTCGAACTCGGGACACCACACCCAGAACATAAGCACCTAAACCATTACACCACCAACACAGTTAAAGGTTGAGTACATATGAATGTATGAAGAAGCCTTACTCGTCGTGTGTGCAAGTGAGATCATGTTAAGGGGAGGTTTTTAGTTTGGTCCCTAGATATCCTTCAAGCTTAAGATTACACCCCCTTGAGCCCCTTTCAAGATAAATTTGTACATTTTTCGGTAGAAAAATTTCCTGCCTGAAAGCCGGTTCCTCTTAAATTACAGGCTCGCTATCGCTCGCCAGGATAAAATCGACACCTAAATTGCACAAAAGGTCTTAAAATTGACGGAAATGGGGCGAAAGTTCTTAAAATCGCCAAACTAATGGGGCGACTGTCTTAAAATCTCAAAAGCAATGGGGCTAAACATGAGGGAAAAAGGGGTCCAGAAAAAAATCTCTCAAGTCGATATCTCCCCTTAAGCCTACGTTGTAAACTTTGTGGGTGCATGACCACATAACTGCAACAAGACTGACCCGCATAATAAGTGACTGTATAATAATGGCTTTGCGTGACAATATGAGAGTTGACAGAAGGGAATTTCTCTTCTAGATAAAGTGATTAGTAGATTAAACTAAGGCACATAAGCTTGTTGAGCTCATTTACAAAGATCGACAGGTAAAAACATTAAGGATTTTAAATGACATTGAAGGATCCTGTCAAGCCACCAATCAAATGAATCAGACATAATATGGCAGACATGCGGCTGCTGTAAACATGCCCATTCGAACACTTTGTACAGGCGTTTTGGAAATGCAAGATATGTTTATGATAAATGTGTTCTAAAATTAATGCTAACTTATAGAAGATGTCTAAAATGTGTTCTAATAATACACTTGAATTGTGCACCAGTTTTGTTGCAATCTATGTGTTATATATTGCACACACATATTTGACAGTGCATGAATGAAAGGAGAGCACACGTTTGAGTTTTGACGCCACAGTTCACTTATATTATATTTGAGAGGATTAGATTAACAGATCAAGCGAGATTTGTTGCACCCCCGGCCCCCCCCCCCCCAACTCTCTCCAAAAAACAAAACACAAATAATAATAATAATGATAATAGTAATAATATAACTATATAATTATATAATAATAATAATAATAATAATAATATTATTATTAATAATAAATACATATATAAATAATTAAATACATTAAATAAAACTATATATATAAATAAATATATAAATATTTAAAATACATTTATAAATACAGAAAGAAAACAACACGCAAACTAATAATAATTAAAATGAAACAAAAAAATTACCAGGGTAAGGAAGTGTTGTGTGTGGCCTTGGAAGCAAATGACCAGGGTAAGGAAGTGTTGTGTGTGGCCTTGGAAGAAATGACCAGGGTAAGGAAGTGTTGTGTGTGGCCTTGGAAGAAATGACCAGGGTAAGGAAGTGTTGTGTGTGGCCTTGGAAGCAAATGACCAGGGTAAGGAAGTGTTGTGTGTGGCCTTGGAAGAAATTACCAGGGTAAGGAAGTGTTGTGTGTGGCCTTTGAAGAAATGACCAGGGTAAGGAAGTGTTGTGTGTGGCCTTGGAAGCAAATGACCAGGGTAAGGAAGTATTGTGTGTGGCCTTGGAAGAAAATGACCAGGGTAAGGAAGTGTTGTGTGTGGCCTTGGAAGAAATGACCAGGGTAAGGAAGTGTTGTGTGTGGCCTTGGAAGCAAATGACCAGGGTAAGGAAGTATTGTGTGTGGCCTTGGAAGAAATGACCAGGGTAAGGAAGTGTTGTGTGTGGCCTTGGAAGCAAATGACCATGGTAAGGAAGTATTGTGTGTGGCCTTGGAAGAAATGACCCGGGTAAGGAAGTGTTGTGTGTGGCCTTGGAAGCAAATTACCAGGGTAAGGAAGTATTGTGTGTGGCCTTGGAAGAAAATGACCAGGGTAAGGAAGTGTTGTGTGTGGCCTTGGAAGCAAATGACCAGGGTAAGGAAGTATTGTGTGTGGCCTTGGAAGAAAATGACCAGGATAAGGAAGTGTTGTGTGTGGCCTTGGAAGCAAATTACCAGGGTAAGGAAGTGTTGTGTGTGGCCTTGTAAGCAAATGACCAGGGTAAGGAAGTGTTGCGTGTGGCCTTGGAAGCAAATTACCAGGGTAAAGAAGTGTTGTGTGTGGCCTTGGAAGAAAATGACCAGGGTAAGGAAGTGTTCTGTGTGGCCTTGGAAACAAATGACCAGGGTAAGGAAGTGTTGTGTGTGGCCTTGGAAGCAAATGACCAGGGTAAGGAAGTGTTGTGTGTGGCCTTGGAAGCAAATGACCAGGGTAAGGAAGTGTTGTGTGTGGCCTTGGAAGCAAATGACCAGGGTAAGGAAGTGTTGTGTGTGGCCTTGGAAGCAAATTACCAGGGTAAGGAAGTGTTGTGTGTGGCCTTGGAAGAAAATGACCAGGGTAAGGAAGTGTTGTGTGTGGCCTTGGAAGCAAATGACCAGGGTAAGGAAGTGTTGTGTGTGGCCTTGGAAGCAAATGACCAGGGTAAGGAAGTGTTGTGTGTGGCCTTGGAAGAAAATCTGTCAAGCCCGGATATTAGCGAGAAGGTCGAACCAGGAGAGTTTTATCAGGATTATATGACGTTTGGCCCATTAGTTTGGCGATTTTAAGACCTTTCGCCCCATTTATTTGTCAATCTTAAGACTTTTCGTGTCATTTAGGTGTCGATTTTTTCCTGGCGAGCGAAAGCGAGCCTGTAATTTAAGAGAAACCGGCCATTGGCCGGGACATTTTTCTATCGAAAAAATTACAAATTTATCTTGGAGGGTCATGGCCGGATATTAGCAAGAAGGTTGAACCATGAGAGTTTTGTCAGGATTCTTGATTCTTCCTGCATTTTATCGGGTTTCTTCCGTTCTTCTGATTCAAAATTTATCACTCCTTTGCTTTCTATTAATTTCATCAATCCACTGCTTTCTCTATCTGCTTTCACTTATACTTCTTTGATGTTGCTTCCTCTCTCCTCTAATTTCTTTCTCATCTTCCTTTCTCTTCTTCTTTTCTCTCTCCTTCATTCTCCATCCCCCTTTATCGGGTCCCCTTTATCGGGTCCCTTCTCTCTCTCTCTCTCTCTCTCTCGCTCGCTCTCGCTCTCGCTCTCGCTCTCGCTCTCTCTCTCTCTCTCTCTCTCTCATTTTGATCTTCTCCCGGGTGGTATAAATATAGTGACTGGGATGTTGAAAGGGGAGGTGGGCGTATTTATTTGCTCATTTATATATCTCATTATATTCTCTTTAGTTTACTCCCTAGACCTCCATCAAGCTTTACCCCCCCCCCCCCCCCACCCCCCCAAGACCCTCCTTCAAAATATATTTGTACATTTTTCGATAGAACAATGTCCCCGGTTCCTCTTAAATAACAGGCTGGCTATCGCTCGCCAGGAAAAAAATCGACACCTAAATGACACGAAAAGTCTTACTATTGACAATGAAAAGAGGCGAATGTTCTTAAAATCGCCAAACTAATGAGCCGAAGCTGCCAAACGTCATAACATCTGAAACTAATGGGGCTTAACACGAGGAAGAGGAGGGAGACCAGAAAAAACGACCCATCTCCTCTTAAGGGGGGATGGTTCACGTTTTGGGCGATTTTTGCATGTATTCATTATTTTTCTAGTTTCCTCCCTAGACCTCCATCAAATTTAAAACAAAACATCCATTAGATCCCCCTTCTAGATTAATTTGTACATTTTTCGGTAGAAAAATGTCCAGGCCGAAGGCCGGTTCATCCAACATTACAGGCTCACAATCGTTCGCCAGGGAAAAAATCGACACCTAAATAGCACGAAAGGTCTAAATATTGACGAAGAAATGGGGCGAAAGGTCTTAAAATCGACTAACTAATGGGACAAACATCTTAGCATCTGAAAACTAATGGGGCTAAACATGAGGGAGAAAGTGGTCCAGAAAACCGGCTGCCATGGCCGGATATTACCCAGAAAGGTCAAGCCTCAGGAGTTGGGTCAGGATTCGTCTTGAGGGTTTCTGTATCTCTTATGCTTAGCTTATCTCTTCTATGCGTTATTCTGAACTCTCCTCTGCTTTCTTCTATGCGTTATTCTGGAAAAAAACCCATAATAAATCTCCTCTGCTTTATTCTATGCGTTATTCTGATCTTTCCTCTGCTTTCTTCTATGCGTTATTCTGATCTCTCCCCTGCTCTCTTCTATGCGTTATTCTGTTCTCTTCTATGCGTTATTCTGATCTCTCCCCTGCTCTCTTCTATGCGTTATTCTGTTCTCTTCTATGCATTATTCTATGCGTTATTCTGTTCTCTTCTATGCGTTATTCTGTTCTCTTCTATGCATTATTCTATGCGTTATTCTGTTCTCTTCTATGCATTATTCTGTTCTCTTCTATGCATTATTCTATGCGTTATTCTGTTCTCTTCTATGCATTATTCTGTTCTCTTCTATGCATTATTCTATGCGTTATTCTGTTCTCTTCTATGCATTATTCTGTTATCTTCTATGCATTATTCTATGCGTTATTCTGTTCTCTTCTATGCATTATTCTGTTCTCTTCTATGCATTATTCTTATCTTCCCTGCTCTATTCTATGCGTTATTCTGTTCTCTTCTATGCATTATTCTGTTCTCTTCTATGCGTTATTCTTATCTCCACTGCTTTCTTCTATGCGTTATTCTGATCTTTCCCCTGCTCTCTTCTATGCGTTATTCTGATCTCTTCTATGCGTTTTTCTTATCTCTTCTATGCATTATTCTTATCTCCCCTGCTCTCTTCTATGCATTATTCTTATCTCCCCTGTTCTCTTCTATGCGTTATTCTTATCTCCCCTGCTCTCTTCTATGCGTTATTCTGTTCTCTTCTATGCGTTATTCTGATCTCTCCCTTGCTCTCTTCTATGCGTTATTCTGTTCTCTTCTATGCGTTATTCTTATCTCCCCTGCTCTCTTCTATGCGTTATTCTGTTCTCTTCTATGCGTTATTCTGATCTCTCCACTGCTCTCTTTGGATCGTATCTTTCATCTGCCTTCTTCTTTCTTTCTTATTTCTCTTCTGATATCGTCTTATTACTTGACCTCCTTATTTCGTCTTCCTATTTAATCTCCTCTACTTTATCTTCTATCTCTTCTCTGTTTACTTCCTCTCTTTAACTCCTCTCTTTTCTTTCTCTGTAATATTTCCTTTCCTTCCTATCTAATTCCTCCCTCTTCTCTTATTTCTTCCTCCATTATCTCCTCTTCTATCTTCTGTCTTCCTCTTCTCTTCTTACGTCCCCCATTATCTCTTCTATCTTCTTTTTTATCTCTTTCTGTCTTCCTCCATCATCTCCTCTTCTATCTTCTTCCTTCCTCTACAATTCTAACTTCCCCCATTATCTCCTCTTCTATCTGTTTCCTTCATCTCCTCTTCTTTCTTTCCCCATTATCTCCTCTTCTATCTGTTTCCTTCATCTCCTCTTCTTTCTTTCCCCATTATCTCCTCTTCTATCTGTTTCCTTCATCTTCTCTTCTTTCTTTCCCCATTATCTCCTCTTCGATCTTCTTCCTTCCTCTCCTCCTTCTTCCTCCATTATCTCCTCTTCGATCTTCTTCCTTCCTCTCCTCTTCCTTCTTCCTCCATTATCTCCTCTTCTATCTTCTTCCTGACTCTCCTCTTCTCCATTCCTCTATTATCTCCTCTTCTATCTTCTTCCTGACTCTCCTCTTCTCCATTCCTCCATTATCTCCTCTTCTACCTTCTTCCGTCCTCTCTTCTTCGTCCCTCCTCCATTATCTCCTCTTCTATCTTCTTCCGTCCTCTCTTCTTCGTCCCTCCTCCATTATCTCCTCTATTATCTTCTTCCGTCCTCTCTTCTTCGTCCCTCCTCCATTATCTCCTCTTCTATCTTCTTCCGTCCTCTCTTCTTCGTCCCTCCTCCATTATCTCCTCTTCTATCTTCCGTCCTCTCTTCTTCGTCCCTCCTCCATTATCTCCTCTTCTATCTTCCGTCCTCTCTTCTTCGTCCCTCCTCCATTATCTCCTCTTCTATCTTCCGTCCTCTCTTCTTCGTCCCTCCTCCATTATCTCCTCTTCTATCTTCTTCCGTCCTCTCTTCTTCGTCCCTCCTCCATTATCTCCTCTTCTATCTTCTTCCGTCCTCTCTTCTTCGTCCCTCCTCCATTATCTCCTCTTCTATCTTCTTCCGTCCTCTCTTCTTCGTCCCTCCTCCATTATCTCCTCTTCTATCTTCCGTCCTCTCTTCTTCGTCCCTCCTCCATTATCTCCTCTTCTATCTTCCGTCCTCTCTTCTTCGTCCCTCCTCCATTATCTCCTCTTCTATAGTCTTCTTTCTTCTCTTCTCCTTCATTCCTCCAATATCTCCTCTTCTATGTTTCCTGCCTCACCTTTTCTTATTTGCCTCATTGCCTCCCTCTTCTCTCTGCTCCCCACCCGTTCTCTTCTCCCGGGTGGTATACATGTTGTGTCTGGGATGTTGAGAGTGGCTACCATGAGCGTATATTTCCCAGAAAGGTTAACCCATTCTGTACCGGTGACGTCTTTCCTATTTGATTTCAGCAACATTTAGACGATTTTATAAAGCTTACGAAGGAATGTATGGGGGCTAAAAGGATCGGTTGAGATAGGCTGTAGTGTTTTAATGGGTAGACGTCCTTCCTAAGCTCAATAAAAAATGCCAAATAGTGCCAGAAGTTAATGAAAAGGACGTCACCGGTACTGAATAGGTAAAGGGAGCCCAACTCGCTTTTTGTCTCTTTCTCTCCCACTCTCTTTGGCTTGTATCCATTCGGCCCCATTCAGCCTACTGTTTTAAGACGTGTACCCCCATGCAGGTGTCAATATTTTCCTGGCGAGCGGTTATATCTCTTCTGCTTTCTGTGGCTCTTATTTTTTCTCTTCCTCTGCTTTCTTCTTCCCATATCTTTCCTATATCTCTGTTTTCTTCTTATGACGTAATTTCCTCTGCTTTCTTCTCATCTTTATCTCTCCTTTCTTCTTCAATTCTTCTTGCTCTCGATTTATTCTGCTCTCTTCCTTCTCCTCTGCTCTCTTCTTCCTATTTCATCTCCTCTTCTTTCTCTTATGTTTCTTCTCTTTAACTTTCTTGGTTTATCTTATGTTGCTTCTCTTTAACTCCCTTGGTTTCTCTTATGTTTCTTCTCTTTAACTTTCTTGGTTTCTCTTGTGTTTCTTCTCTTTAACTTTCTTGGTTTATCTTGTGTTGCTTCTCTTTAACTTTCTTGGTTTATCTTATGTTCTTCTCTTCAACTCCCTTGATTTCTCTTACGTTTCTTCTCTTTAACTTTCTTGGTTTCTCTTGTGTTTCTTCTCTTTAACTTTCTTGGTTTATCTTACATTTCTTCTCTTTAACTTTCTTGGTTTCTCTTGTGTTTCTTCTCTTTAACTTTCTTGGTTTCTCTTATGTTTCTTCTCTTTAACTTTCTTGGTTTATCTTACATTTCTTCTCTTTAACTTTCTTGGTTTCTCTTATGTTTCTTCTCTTTAACTTTCTTGGTTTCTCTTGTGTTTCTTCTCGTCAACTCCCTTGATTTCTCTTACGTTTCTTCTCTTTAACTTTCTTGGTTTATCTTACGTTTCTTCTCTTTAACTTGCTTGGTTTATCTTACGTTTCTTCTCTTTAACTTGCTTGGTTTATCTTATGTTTCTTCTCTTTAACTTGCTTGGTTTATCTTACGTTTCTTCTCTTTAACTTGCTTGGTTTATCTTATGTTTCTTCTCTTTAACTTGCTTGGTTTATCTTACGTTTCTTCTCTTTAACTTGCTTGGTTTATCTTACGTTTCTTCTCTTTAACTTGCTTGGTTTATCTTATGTTTCTTCTCTTTAACTTGCTTGGTTTCTCTTATGTTTCTTCTCTTTAACTTCCCTGTTTTCTCCCTCTTTCATAATTCCTTCTTTCCTTCATCTTCTCTTCCTTCTTCACCCCCCTCTAACCCTTCTTCTTTCTTTTTATATTATTATATGTATATTTTCTTCTCCTAAATATTAGTAGAGAGGTCATGCGAACTTAAGGGGTCACCGGCTTTGTTTATCTTTCTCTCCTTTTCTCTCTCTCCCTGGCTTGTATCCATTCGGCCCCATTCAGCCAACTGTTTTAAGACGTTTATCCCCATCCAGGTGTTGATTTCTTCCTGGCGAGCGATAGCGAGCCAACATTGTATGGAGAAATCCGGCTTCGCCGGAGAAATTTTTCTACCGAAAAATGTAAAAATTTAGTTTGCTGTCAAAACAAAAATATACATATGGTGTCTCGCTACAGCTCACCAGGAAAATATTGACACCTGGATGGGGGTAAGCGTCTTAAAACAGTAGGCTGAATGGGGCCGAATGGATACAAGCCAAAGAGAGAGGGAGAGAAAGAGAAAACAAAAACGAGGTGGGCTCCCTTAAGTTTGTCCGGATTCCTGAGTCTTCCTGCATCTCCTCTGGTCTTACTTTCTGATCTTACTTCTGCTTTCTTCTGCTCTTATCTCTCACCTGTTTTGTTTTCTTCGTCCCGCATCTGCTTTCATCTCTCCTCTGCTTTCTCTCTGCTTAATATCTCCCCTCTGCTTTCTTCTGTTCTCATCCCTCCAGTGCATTCTTCTGCTCTCATCTCTGCGCTGCTATCTTTTGCTCTTATATGTCTCCTCAGCTTTCTTCGGATTTATCTCTCCCCAGCCCTATTTTCGTCTTATCACTCCTGCTCTCTTCTTCCTCCTTCATGTCCTCTTCCTTCTTCCTCCTCCCTCGTCGTATCTCTCTCATATATATATATATATATATATATATATATATATATATATATATATATATATATATATATATATATAATTATTTGCGTTCTATATTCCAACTACTCTCTCTCTCGGGCATAGGCTGAGAGCCTGTACATTCTACTGCTCAACACTGTAAAGCCTGCGAGGTCTAGTTCCAGTCTAGGGAGTAAAAACAAGTGAAGCACCCACTCATGGCTCGAAGCAGCCCCATCTCTTAAGCAGCTTCACCCCTGTGCTTCACTGTCTCATCCAACAGACTCGGACCATCACTCTCAGAACGTCACCTATTGAGCAATTAACTCGCTAGGCATTGCCCCCCTGTAGCATATTTTAAATATGGGAATATTCATACAGTGCTATTTAATCAGGGAACAATGAGTTTTTTTTTTGACGTTTCGGGGGGCTTTGTCATAAAGCACTGATACTAAGTATAGCACAAATCCCATCCCAATAATATCTTCCCATTGACATATCGGGATTCGAACCTGGGTCCATTGCATTACCAGTCCAGTGGCAAGACCGCTCCACCATACCTCCCCTATATATCTATCTATCTATCGACACCGTGATCCCCGAAGGGGTGGCCACGAACGAAACGCCCCCATGCACCTCTGTCCCCGGTCAGTTGACCGGGGACAGAGGTGCATCTCCTCCCAACCAGCACCGCCTTCACCCATATACTTCTTCACTCCATCCTTCCACCTCTCCTTCGGTTTACCTCTCCCTCTCTGTCCTTCCACCTCGCTCTTGTACACACTCTTAGTCATTCTCTCGTTTCCCATACGTTCCATATGGCCAAACCATCTCAAGGTGTTCCTTTTCACACTTTCCAGCGCATCTACCTCCACACCACACCTCCTTCTTATTTCCTCATTCATCTGTCTATCCCTCCATGTAACTCCACATGCACTTCTCAAGTAGCTCATTTTCATCCCTCTCACTCTTGGTCTGAGTCTCCACCAACGTCCATGCTTCACTTCCATAAGTCAGTGTCGGGATTACCACACTGTCATGCAAGGAATTCTTCACTTCCATACTGACCACCCTATTTCTTGTTACTGCTTTCAGCATTCCTACAACCCTCTTCCCCTGTTGCATCCTCTCCCGCACTATTTCATCCATAGTCCCATCTTTACTCAACACATTGCCCAGATACTTAAATGAGCTGACAATCTCCATAGCCTGACCGTTCAACTTCACCTCACACTCTGTGGCTTCACCTATTTCGAAGACCATAACCATGCTCTTCCCCGCATTTACCTTCAAATTCCATTTTTAGCACAATGTTCCAAACGTATTTACCAGACCCAGCAACTCCCATTCATTATCGATCATCAGAACTGTATCATCAGCAAACAGCAGTATAGGTAGCTTCCACTCATTTCCCTCCCTTATCAGCGATACACCAACAATCCAACATCCACTGCTCTTCCTTGTATTTCTTTCATGACTCCATCCATATATACAGTAAACAACCACAGGGACATCACACACCTCTGTTTCAACCCAACATTCAGATCAAAGAACTCGCTCTGCTCATTCTCCACACGTACTGCCGCCTTTGCACCCTCATACATGCTCTTCACTGCTTTCAGCTACTTGCCATCTACTCCATATATTCTAAGTACTTTCCACATACCTTCTCTATCCACTCTGTCATAGGCATTCTCCAAGACCATAAAGGCAACATACAGCTTTTGTTGCTTCTCCAGATATTTCTCCACAACACATTTCAGGGTAAAAATCTGATCTACACATCCTCTTCCCTTCCAAAAACCGCCCTGCTCGTCACCTATCCATTTCTCCGTTCTCGCTCTCACTCTCTCAATCACTACCCTACTGTCCACCTTTCCTACTACACTTAGAAGACATATTTCTCGGTGGTTACCACACACTCCTCTTTTCCCTTTACCCTTATATAGGGGGACTATTATGCCAGTCTTCCAATCGTCAGGTGCACTCCCCTTCTCCCATGCTAGTTTTCACATTTTCCATACCCATTCGATCACTATTTCACCACCATACCTCAGCATTTCCCCACACACTCCATCTATTCCTGATACTTTCCTTAACTTCACTCTTTTCATGGCTTCACACACTTCTGACCTCCTGATCCCCACATCCTCCTCCACTACTTCCCTTCTTCTCCCTCTCATACCCTATTCAACCATGTTTGCTGGCGCTTCATTCATTACATTTAACAATTTGTTGAAGTACTCCCTTCATCTTTCGACTCTCTCTTGTTTCTCGGCTAGCACTCGCCCATTCTTATCTTTCACATCTTTACTGTTTCCCTTGTAAACTTCACTAACTTGCTTGACTTATTTCCGGAACAGTTTCTTACACTCCCTCCATTTTACACTCAGATTCCTTCCAAATTCCTCATCTACTCTTCTCTTACTTTCCTTCACTACTCTCTTCACCACTCTCTTGTTCTCCATGTATCTCGCTCGTTTCTGTCTCTCCAAATCTTCATTCCCTCTACTACCCAACCACTCTCTATACTCCTTCTTCTTGTCTTCCACAGCTAGTTTTACCTTTTCTGTCCACCATGCTGTACTTTACACTCCCCTCCCTCTTCTCCTTACTCCACACACCTCCTCACATGCTGCACAGATCTCTTCCTCAAATACTTTGCTCATCTCCTCCACTTCCTCCATACCTTCCAGGTCAAACCTACCTAGTCGTCTTTCTACTGCTCTCCTGTACTCTTCCCTGATTTCCTCCTCCTGTAGCCTCTCCACCTTCCTCGCCATTCCACCTCCCTCTCGCCTCCCTCCAGCTCTCCTCACCCACTTCTTTTGTATCCTAATATTAGCTACTACTACATAATGGTCAAACAGACTCCCTCCAATACCCCTATACACCCTAGCATCCAGCACATATTTCTTCATTCGTTCATCCACACTTAAATAATCAATCAGTGCCTTTCGTTCCACCACTGTGTTATCCTTATCCTTCTTCCTCCACACCACTTTCTATGTGTACCTGTGTATCATTCTGTGTCGGAAGAAGGTGTTGGCTATCCACAGCCTCCTCCCCACACATACTGTACGTCCACAAGTGCACTACTATAATCATTCACCTCTGACAGTACCCCCCAACCTCCCACCACTCCATCAACTTTCTTATCACCCACTTTCTCATTCATATCCCCAATCAAAAATGTTCTTTCGTTCTTGCCAAACTTATCCATTCACGCCTACTCATTCACCCAGAACTCCTCTTTCTTACAGGTTTATCCTCTGTCGGGGCATAGACACACACATTCACCCACGTTTGTATTCCTACTTTCATTCTCATCCACACAATCCTTGAACCCACAGATCCATAGTCTCTTCCACGCTCCTTCCATTTGTTACTTACAAACAAACACGTACCTTCTTTCGCTACTCCCTCACTCACTCCAGCACACACACCCATTCCACACTCCCACTCTCTCACATCTGTACCCCTCCATTGGGTCTCAGTCATTCCACATACATCCAGCCTGGCATTCACTAACACTTCCAGGACCTCTCTCTCTTTTGTGTCATCATTCACGCCTCTCACATTCCAAGTTGCTATTTTAGGATTGTCCTTAGTCAGTCGGGGTTTTTCAACATTAGGTCCGTCCACATCCGAGGCTGTTCGTTTTTTCTTTGTTGCACTAAGTATTTTTCATGGGTAGGGGGTCGCAAGCCCACCGACCCAACCTCTTTAGTTGCTTCTTACGATGCACCTCCCCTATATATATATATATATATATATATATATATATATATATATATATATATATTATTATAGATAGTTTGCATTAATTCGGTTCGATTAGTTTCTTATTTAATTTTGAATGTTCACTTTTCGCTTTGTTTTGCTGACATTGCTCACCCTTATCTTCAGAACGTTAAAGTCCCACATAACCGTCCCTTGATATAGATAAATGTTCATTACATTCAGGGCGTCCTTTCCATTATTTCCAAAGATTTCTGGCTGGGGTAATGAGATGAGTTGTATCAATCCTTTCTGTAGCCGACAACGCTCATCTACCTCTTCATTAGTCAGTTTTAATCAGTTTTGTAAGGGCTAATGGGAGTCGAGGGATTAGACTATATAGACATTACCCTCTCAATTCCGAGAGTTCTTTGAAAGCTGAGTATATTCGTCTAATGTTACCCAACAGATAGTGGAAAAAAGCGTCATCATACTAAAGGTGTTGAATGTCAAGGCCTCAAATAGAAAATATTTACAGTATGTATAAACAGTATACTGTATATAATTACCGGCGTTCCAAAGAGATTAGTGTTTGGATCAGGACTTTTCTGTTTGTTTTTCTGTTTTCTAGGTGTATGTAGGACACAACAGGTAAAGCAGCCTGTAATAAGTGTCCCCCCCCCCCCCAAACAAAAAAGTCAAGACTGATAGACAGCCACATTCAAGGTACTAGAGTCAAAATGTCTGGACACACGTAGCTTGAAATAGCTCAAGTCATAGGATGAGGCATAGACTACAGTAGATCTGGACTGTACACGAAAATGGAACTTTGCAGTAAGGGACCCAAAATCGGAGAACGAACACCCAAGTTCGAACCTCGAAACAGCGAAAATATCACATGTTCGCGATTTCCAGGTTCAAACTTGGGGCTTCGTTCTCCGATTTTGGGTCCCTTACTGCAAAGTTCCATTTTCGTGTCCAGTCCAAAGCTACTGTAGTCTATGGATGAGGGAAAGACAGATTGAGGGAGAGAGTTCCAGAGCTCACTTGTTGAGTAGAAGAAAGACTGAGAAAATTGGTTCCCTCTTGGGTTAGAAAGTTGGACAGAATAGGGGTGGGAACGTGTTGAAAGGCGTGTGTCCCTCACTCTCAATTAGGAAGAAGGTATACACTGAAAAATCTGTGAAGAACACTGATTTTTGTAATAGCGGTAGAAGTGCAAGAGAGATGCAACATTGCAATGTAGAGATTCATTGTAGAGAATTCGTAATTGATAAGACAAAATGCTTTTGACTCTACTGTTTCGAGAAGTGCGGCATGGGTTGAACCTTCGCACATATGGGCGCACTATGGCCCAATACAAAGCATGAAGCTGTGCGGGGGTGAAGAACCCACGGAGATGGTTGAGCAATCCTAGCTTCTGCGAAGCTTTTTGTAGCAGGAGTGGTAATAATATGATCTATCCAAGAGAAGTCAGAAGAAAAAGATACACCAAGAATATTGAGAGAAGATGAAGAATTGATTTGTATATTGTTGAAGAGTAAGGGATAGTCATAGGCAAGATTGTGATGGATAGATAGATGAAGAAATTGGGTTCTGGAAGCATTGAAAGTAACAAGATTCTCTCTGCCCTGATCGGAAATATTTGATAGGTATTCTATGGCCTCATCACATGAATTTTGAAGTAATTGCGTGGTGGGTCATTGTGGAAAACTAATTGAATATTGAAAGGAAATCATCAGCATTTGAGTGGATAGGGCTAGAGGTACAGTCGAGAATATTATTAAATTTCTATTAGAAAGAGAACTGGAGACAGGACACAACCCTAAAGAACATCGGAGTTGTTTAAGAACGGGAGGAAAATTTCCCGAGTCCGCTAGGAATAGGGCTGTGTTTTGCTTAAGGGAGCCCACCTCACTTTTTTTTCTTTCTCTCCCTCTCTCTTTGGCTTTTATCCATTCGGCCCCATTCAGCCTACTATTTTAAGACGTTTACCCCCATCCAGGTGTCAATATTTTCCTGGCGAGCCAGCATATATATATTTTTGTTTTGACAGCAAGCTAAATTTGTACATTTTTGATAGAAAAATTTCTCCGGCGAAGCCGGATTTCTCCATACAATGCTGGCTCGCTATCGCTCGCCAGGAAAAAATCGACACCTGGATGGGGATAAGCGTTTTAACACAGTTGGCTGAATGGGGCCGAATGGCTACAAGCCAGGGAGAGAGAGAACAGGAGAGAAAGATAAAACAAGCCGGTGACCCCCCTTAATTGAGTGTTGTTGTCTCCGGAACCTTTGGTGCACTACTCGTTTGTGGAATGTCAGTCGTAACTGTTTCTTCCCTATTATCAAAAGAACGTAGATATTTGAATACAGTGTACACAGGAGATAAAAGCTTTTTATTTTTAGACTGCATATTCTATATAGTTAAACTCCACAGTATAAGAAAACATAGATTTTATACAGTAACCTAATTCAAGAATATATTACATTATCTCTTCACAACATTATGAATAACAGCAAGCACTTCATAATCGATTTATAATCTCACAAAAGACAACGCATTTAGTTTCAGACTTATGTTCCATTAGTCTGAAACTAAATGCGTTCTATATTTGTTTTCATTTCCAAGCGTTTAACATTAGCTGATCCGAAAAAATTTGGGGGATATTGTGATGTTTTTTTCTTCTATTATTACTATTGAGTGATTTGATTATATTTTGTAAATACTAGCCATTCTTTTAGTTGCCCCCTAGACTCCCTTCAAGCTGAAAGTCCCCTTCAAGATACATTTGTACATTTATCAATTAAAATTTCCCAGGTCAAAGGCCAGTCATATCATCGTAACATTATTACGGGCATGTTTTCGTTCGCCAGGAAAATCGAAACGTGTTATATGCGTCAAGCAAATTATTCGAAACAGGGGGATGAGGGGGGGGGGGGGGGGGAGTCTAAACAAATAGCCTTCGGGTTAGATAAATTAAAAATCCCCTAGAATTAACTCTTGCTCCCAATCCCTAACTTACTGCAGTGCGAATGAATAGAACATGTTTTTCTCCACGTATCATGCATGAGATTACCAACCAGTATAGATCAAACCAGAGACCCTCTAGAAACGGCCAACCTTTTTCATAATGGTGCCACAGGTGTCATTACTCTTTCTTTATACTAGAATATGTCGATACGCAAACTATACATTCTACAATATTGGAAGAGATAATTATTGTTTGGTCTTTGGATTCAAGTTATTCATATTCAAAATATAAGATATCACTCTCAATGTGTGACAACTTCGGCACAAAAATGGCGCCCAAATGAAGAGTTGTCTGATCACTCTTCCTACAGGATCTCTAGGCAAACCAGTCAACATTAGCCAAACATAGCCTGAATGTAAATTGTTGTCTCTTTTCCAGCCGAGTCATTTCCCATCAGTTAGACATCTCCATCCGTGTTTTAGAATTCCAACGGAAAAACATTGGAAAACAAATCTGCCTTCACCGTCACAGGTGAAAACTGGGATGGGTACAGTTGTCAGCATATATAATATTACACCAGTTCGTATCCTTGAACATTGTAAGCCTGGTTCTGAAACATCTGGGCTATAATAATGTATTGTATTTTCTCGTTTGCGTTCTACACTCTAGGACATAAATCGTGTCCTTAAGTTTTCGATGTTATCCCATACAGAATTATATATATATATATATATATATATATATATATATATATATATATATATATATTTTTTTTTTTTTTTTTTTTTTACTAAATATTTTAATTTTGGAGGTTCTTGGTTGTTCGAGAATTGACATTGGCCAGAATTAATGTTTTACAGTGTACATATATAATTATGATTGTAATGGCTTTCTGATTGTATAATATTATTGCGTTTATCCGTGAAAAAGTTCCAACCTATTTTGTCACTAAGAAGCCGTATTATAAGGATCAATTCATCTGTTAACCCTATTTGGTCCGAGGGGGGTCTTTTTGGACTGGTTGTGATCTACTGGCTGAAATGGTCTAATATAATTGTCGAGGCACCTAGTATAATATGATGAACAAATGCGACATGGTACACCAATAGGGTTAAGGGGACGTTATTTTATTTGTTTTTAATTTTGTATTATGACCGTTATTTATATTTGTTTAATTTTGTATTATTACCGTTATTTATATGTGTTTTGTATTATTACCGTTATTTATATTTGTTTAATTTTGTATTATTACCGTTATTTATATTTGTTTAATTTTGTATTATTACCGTTATTTATATTTGTTTTGTATTATTACCGTTATTTATATTTGTTTTGTATTATTACCGTTATTTATATTTGTTTTACTTTGCTCCTTAGACCTCTATCAACCTTAAAGAAACACCATCCCAAAGACCCTTCTTCGAGATAAATTTGTACATTTTTCGGTAGAAAAATGCCTCGGCCGAAGGCCGATTCCTCCTAAAATACAGGCTCAAAGTCGTTCGCCAGGGACAAAATCGACACCTAACTGGCACGAAAGGTCTTAATATTGACATAGAAATGGACGAAACCATTAACATTTGACAACTAATGGGGCTCAACAAGAAGGAGAAGGGTTTTCAGAAGAAATCCCGATACTTCCCCTTAAAACGCTACATTTTCTATTTTCCGTCCTCAGCCACATCTTTCTGTCTGATGTGAAACACTAGACTTGAGTGCCAGCGCCTGTCTTATTAGGGCTGTTTATCCCTGTCTGTGTTCTTCGCTCGGGCTGTCTGTTAGTGTCTGTCGAGAGGCTTTCACATTTCAGAAGCTTGGGGGGGTTTTGCTTGTTATGTCGGGTTTATTATTTTGTTCTTGTGGTTTCTATACTTTGTTGGTGAATTGTGTTTTATCGTGTCTATCTATTTGTCAAACTTTTTTTTCTTTCTATATTCTATCTATCTACAGTATATGTCTATCTATGTCTGTTCATCTATCTATCAATCAACCATCCATCTATCTATTTATCTATGTCTGTTCATCTATCTATCAATCAACCATCCATCTATCTATTTATCTATCTATCTATCTATGTCTGTTCATGTATCTATCAATCAACCATCCATCTATCTGTTTATCTATCTATCTATCTATGTCTGTTCATGTATCTATCAATCAACCATCCATCTATCTGTTTATCTATCTATCTATCTATGTCTGTTCATGTATCTATCAATCAACCATCCATCTATCTATTTATCTATCTATGTCTGTTCATGTATCTATCAATCAACCATCCATCTATCTATTTATCTATCTATCTATCTATGTCTGTTCATCTATCTATCAATCAACCATCCATCTATCTATTTATCTATCTATATATCTATATCTGTTCATCTATCTATCAATCAACCATCCATCTATCTATTTATCTATCTATCTATCTATGTCTGTTCATCTATCTATCACTTAACCATCCATCTATCTATTTATCTATCTATCTATCTGTCTGTTCATCTATCTATCAATCAACCATCCATCTATCTATTTATCTATCTATATATCTATATCTGTTCATCTATCTATCAATCAACCATCCATCTATCTATTTATCTATCTATCTATCTATGTCTGTTCATCTATCTATCACTCAACCATCCATCTATCTATCTATCTATATCTGTTCATCTATCTATCAATCAACCATCCATCTATCTGTTTTTCTATCTATCTATCTATGTCTGTTCATCTATCTATCAATCAACCATCCATCTATATATTTATCTATCTATCTATCTATATCTGTTCATCTATCTATCAATCAATCAACCATCCATCTATCTATTTATCTATCTATCTATCTATGTCTGTTCATCTATCTATCAATCAACCATCCATCTATCTGTTTATCTATCTATCTATGTCTGTTCATCTATCTATCAATCAACCATCCATCTATCTGTTTATCTATCTATCTATCTATCTATGTCTGTTCATCTATCTATCAATCAACCATCCAACTATCTATTTATCTATCTATCTATCTATGTCTGTTCATCTATCTACCAATCACTTATTCATCTACCCATCCTTTATCGATCTATTTATCTATCTGTCTATTCATCTATCTATCAATGGCCCATCCATCTATCCATCCTTTGCCTTTCTATCTATTTAGCTATCTATCTATATATGTCTATTCATCTATCAATCACCCATCCATCTATCCATCCTGTATCTGTCTATCCATCTATCTATCAATCACCTATTAATCTATCCATCCTTTATCTTTATATCTATATCTGTCTATTCATCTATCTATCACCCATCTATTTATCCATCCTGTATCTATCTATCTATCTATCTATCTATCTATCTATCTATCTACTGTATATATGTCTATTCATCTATCAATCAATCACCCATCCATCTATCCATCCTGTATCTATCTATTTGCACATATCTAGCTATCTATGTGCGTAAGTAGATACACTCAAACTGGATAACTGGCGTCTTGAGCTAATTGCAGTACGTCTGAAATTACCCATCACACAATTCAAATCGCTCTCTTGTAATGAAGGAGTTAACCGACCGTATAATTATGCATTTAAAGAGGGATGGGCGGCTTTTCTGGCCCCTCTCTCCCTCGTGTTTAGCCCCATTAGTTTTTAGAATATAAAATGTATGCCCCATTAGTTTGTCGATTTTAAGACCTTTCGCCCAATGCCTTTGTCAATGTTAAGACCTTTCGTGCTATTTAGGTGTCGTTCTTTTCCTGGCGAACGATAGTGAGCTTGTAATTTTGCAAGAATCGGCCTTCGGCTGGCACATTTTTCTATCGAAAAATTTACAAATTATCTAGAAGGAAATCTTATGGATGTGTTTTTAACTTTGATGGAGGTCTAGGGAGTAAACTAAAGAATAGAAGAATATGTAATAAATAGACTCAAATATAACCACTGTCCCCTTAAACCCATCTCATTTATTATTTTATTTATCTTAACCCTTTGATGATCATGACGCGTTTTGACACTTTATTCTGTCTCTCATTAGACGATTTTATGCAGATTAGGGTGGACTAGTGGGAGCTAAAGAGTTGATTGAGATAGCGATTACCCCCTTCGATTTATAGATAGCCTCCCTAAAGTGCATAAAATCGTCTAATAACCAAAATTCAAAGTAGAACAAAAGTCTTCGATCCTCAAGGGGTTAAATTGTAATCTCTAAGCCCGACTATTCTAAATATTGTCATCTCTCTATGATCGTCGTTTCGTAATTCTGGCACCTTTATGGGGAGATGGTTGCGTTTTCTGGCCCCACTTCTCCCGCATGTATAGCCCCATTAGTTTTGAGATTTTAGTACGTTAGCCCCATTAGTTTAACCATTTTAAGACCTTTCGCCCCATTTCGTTGTTAATTGTAAGACCTTTTGTGCTTAGTGGCTACTGGCGAGCGGTAGCGAACCTGTCCTTCGGCCAGGATATTTTTCTACCTTTAAATGATATACCGAATTATCCTGAATGGGAGTCTAGTGGGTGTTTTATAATGCGTGATGGAGGTTTAGCGAGGATACTAAAATATAAATGAATAAATAAATTGACCGAAAAATAACAACTACCCCTTAATACTCAGCTATATGTTATATGAGTATGTTATAACGCAGTGAGCAAATATCTAGCTGCTGACTCCTACTGTACCGGCGACATCTTATTATATTAGTCTAGCTATATTTAGACGATTGTGTGCAGTATGAAACGGATCTGTGGTAGTAAAAAGGGTTAAATGAGATAGTTCAAAGCCTGTTAATTGCTGGAGACCCTTTATAAACATAACAAAATCGCCTCATAGTAGCCAGAATAAAGTTAAAAGGCCAGCGCCGGTACTGAGAGGGTTAATTCATTGGTTTGTTATGCCTCTCCCCTCGCCGTACCTTACGACATCTATAAACCCTTTTAGCGCTTGAGAATGCACTTACTCATATTATTTTGGCTATCTTTAGATGTTATGAAGATTAGGAAGGATCTGTGAGAGTATAAAGGGTTAATTGAGATAATTTTTACCCCTCTGATTGCTCGACCTCTATCCGAAACTGCGGAGGGGAGCAGAATTTATGTGGACAACTGTATTTTTGTTCTATGTGAGTGAGGGAGACAACAGGCAGAATTGCCTGTGACGAGTGCCTCTCCCAGAGTTGAAAGAGTGACAGGGCCAAAATCAAGGGACGTTCGAGCCAAAATGCCTGACACACGGAGTTTGAAGCAATTTAAGTCAAAGGAAGAGGGACAAGCTGATTCTGTGAGAGTTCCAGAGCTCAGCTGTTGAATAGAGGAAAGATTGAGAATAGCGTTTCACTCTTGGGTTGGAGAGTTGCACAGGGTAGGGATGGGATTATGTTGCAAGATGAGTGCTACGTGCTCTACACGAATAGGGGGTGGTATACACTGAGAGAGCTCTGAGGAACACTGATTATTGTAATAGCTGTAGAATAGTGAGAGAGATGCAACATTGCGGCGAAGAGAGAGAGACTGCAGATAATTGGTGAGTGGACGTGAGTTAATGAGACGGAAGGCATTCCTTTCTACTTTGTCTAGAAGTGCTGTGTGAGAGGATCCTTCCCACACGTGTGAATAATAATCCATACATGGACGCACTGTGCCCCTGTACAGAGCAAGACGCTGTGCAGGGGTAAAGAACCCCCGGAGGCGGTTGAGCACACCCAACTTCTGGGAAGCTGTATTAGCATGAGTGGAAATATGATCTTTCCAAGAGAGAGCAGAAGACGGAGAGACACCGTGAATATTAAGAGAAGAAGAAAGGTTAATTTGTATGCTATTGAACAGTAAGTCATAGTTTTCTGGAAGGGGGCGACGAGTAGACAGATGGAGATATTGAGTTTTGGAAGCATTGAAAGTAACAAGGTTTTCTCTGCCCCAATTAAAGATAGTAGAGAGATCAGAAGATAGGTGCTTTATGGGCTCCTTACGTGAGTTTTGGAGTTCCTGCTGTGACTGATGATGTGGAAGGTTATGGAATAGTGTAATGTAGAGTCGTCAGCATATGAGTGAATGGGGCTGGAGGTGCAGTTGAGAAGGTCATTATTGAATAATAGGAAGAGAATTGGAGATAGGACAGAACTATGAGGAACACCGGAGTTGATAGGTTGAGGACGTGAACGGTGGCCATCCACAACCACAACTATTGAACGGCCGGAAAGGAAATTAGAGACAAAGGCACAGATGGAGGGATAGAAACCGAAGGAGGGTAATTTGGAAATGAGGGATTTGTGCCAGACTCTATTGAAGGCCTTCGATATGTCTAGGGCAGGGGTTCCCAACCTTTTTGTTCCTCTGTACCACTTGGGCATTCTGATAGGTACCCATGTACCCCTAACAATTTAGGATAAAAATTGATAAAATTATGTACATTTTAGATTATTTTATTATGAAATATGTATGTGTAGACTGCATAGGGATCCTAGTATTGATATTATCAATAACATGAACTCAGTGACTATAAAATATTTTGATCTGTCACATACTCGGACATTATCGGGCGGGCGGTACTGCAGCTGTCTCGAGTTGGTATACATACCTGATTGTTTCACGTCCAATACAGATTGTGGGCCGCAGGAAGTCACATAATAGTGAACAAAATGGAATAGTCACCTCACTGATAAAATGTTAAGGGAAGGATGTAGTATCCGGGTGTACGGTCCGACGGTCGTCATGTTTACATAGGTCAATCGCTCGCGGTTAAGTTACTGTATAGTTTTTCTGTTATTTGACCCCTGCTGGCAATATATATGATGATGACAATATGTCATGGGGGGTGAGGGGGGCAAAAGCCCCCTTTCAACCTATTATTGTATCCCACTGCAGTCAAAATAGACAGGAACATGATTGCAAGCGTCCGTGTGGTGTAAGGCGGGCGGTCCACCCGGTAACTACATTCTTGCCAATTTTAGTATACGTTTTGCTTACTGAAATGAGGAAATTGATAAAAACACAACTTTGTGCAATCTGCCTGTTGATTAGAACACCATGTTTTGAACACTATGGTTATTCTCTCAGACCCCTATGTACCCCCTGAGAAATGCAAATGTACCCCTGGGGGTACATGTACCCCAGGTTGGGAACCCTTGGTCTAGGGCAACAGAAAAAGTCTCACCGAAGTCCCTAATGAGGATGACCAAGAGTTAGTAAGATAAGAAAGAATATTACCAGTAGAGCGGCACTTAAGAAAGCCACACTGGCGGTCTGAGAGTATATAAAGATAGGGCGATTAGTGAGCATTCCAGTCTGAGAGTATATAAGTTAGGGCGATTAGTGAGCATTCCAGTCTGAGAGTATATAAAGATAGGGTGATTAGTGAGCATTCCAGTCTGAGAGTATATAAAGATAGGGCGATTAGTGAGCATTCCAGTCTGAGAGTATATAAAGATAGGGCGATTAGTGAGCATTCCAGTCTGAGAGTATATAAAGATAGGACGATTAGTGAGCATTCCAGTCTGAGAGTATATAAAGATAGGACGATTAGTGAGCATTCCAGTCTGAGAGTATATAAAGATAGGACGATTAGTGAGCATTCCAGTCTGAGAGTATATAAAGATAGGACGATTAGTGAGCATTCCAGTCTGAGAGTATATAAAGATAGGACGATTAGTGAGCATTCCAGTCTGAGAGTATATAAAGATAGGGCGATTAGTGAGCATTCCAGTCTGAGAGTATATAAAGATAGGGCGATTAGTGAGCATTCCAGTCTGAGAGTATATAAAGATAGGACGATTAGTGAGCATTCCAGTCTGAGAGTATATAAAGATAGGACGATTAGTGAGCATTCCAGTCTGAGAGTATATAAAGATAGGACGATTAGTGAGCATTCCAGTCTGAGAGTATATAAAGATAGGGCGATTAGTGAGCATTCCAGTCTGAGAGTATATAAAGATAGGACGATTAGTGAGCATTCCAGTCTGAGAGTATATAAAGATAGGGTGATTAGTGAGCATTCCAGTCTGAGAGTATATAAAGATAGGGTGATTAGTGAGCATTCCAGTCTGAGAGTATATAAAGATAGGGTGATTAGTGAGCATTCCAGTCTGAGAGTATATCAAGATAGGGTGATTAGTGAGCATTCCAGTCTGAGAGTATATAAAGATAGGGTGATTAGTGAGCATTCCAGTCTGAGAGTATATAAAGATAGGACGATTAGTGAGCATTCCAGTCTGAGAGTATATAAAGATAGGACGATTAGTGAGCATTCCAGTCTGAGAGTATATAAAGATAGGACGATTAGTGAGCATTCCAGTCTGAGAGTATATAAAGATAGGGTGATTAGTGAGCATTCCAGTCTGAGAGTATATCAAGATAGGGTGATTAGTGAGCATTCCAGTCTGAGAGTATATAAAGATAGGACGATTAGTGAGCAATCCAGTCTGAGAGTATATAAAGATAGGACGATTAGTGAGCATTCCAGTCTGAGAGTATATAAAGATAGGACGATTAGTGAGCATTCCAGTCTGAGAGTATATAAAGATAGGACGATTAGTGAGCATTCCAGTCTGAGAGTATATAAAGATAGGACGATTAGTGAGCATTCCAGTCTGAGAGTATATAAAGATAGGACGATTAGTGAGCATTCCCGTCTGAGAGTATATAAAGATAGGGCGATTAGTGAGCATTCCAGTCTCAACCAGTAGGAATATATATATATCAATATACTTAAGGGGAGATTTCCACTTGAGGGGTTTTTCTGGACCTCTTTCTCCCTCATGTTTAGCCCCAATGCTTTTAAGAATTGGAGATAAGTTAGGCGATCTTAAGAACTTTCGCGTATTTTCTGTCAATTTTAAGACCGTTCGTGCAATTTAGGTGTCGATTTTTTCCTGGCGAGCGATAGCGAGCCTGTAATTTAAGAGGAACCGGCCTTCGGCCGGGAAATTTTTCTACCGAAAAATGTACAAATTTATCTTGAAAGGGGGTCTAGGGAGTGTAGTTTTTAGCTTGATAGAGGTCTAGGAAACAACCTAAAAACCTCCCCTTAATAATAGAGACAGAACTGATTACAAACACCATATGAGAAGGAGCACTTTATTGACAACGCTTCGCAAATAGCTTCTTTAAGTTTCTAACCGTTAGTGACCTGAAGAATCTATTTGCGAAACCTTGTCAATAAACTGTTCTTCCTCAAATGGTGCTTTTGATTATTTGGATATGCATTTTAACAGACCGAGAACAATCCATGACACATTCAACCCCCACTCTGAAAGGACCATCCCGCAACTTAAATGAAGTACTAGTAAAATACCCATGATTACATAATTCGTTGTTTCAGTCGTCCACTTGCAAGTTTTAAGCTATAAGGAAGTTGGAGCCGCAAACACCGATATGAAACGGAAATGCAATACTAATGTTGAATTCTGAGGGGTAGATAATTATGATGAATTTGGATTTGTGTTTTATCACATATTGACGTCTATAAGTCTATCTTAGTTGTAGCCGGAAACTCGCAAGGGGTCAATTCCATCTTCCCCTCAAATGTTTCCTTTTTTATATATAGCTGTTCTATGTGTGTGAAGGAGACAAAATGCAAAGCTGCCTGCAACAAGTGTCCTCCAAAGTTGAAAGATTGATAGTCTCTATATTAAATGTTTGTTAGTGTGTTGGAAAGAAGTGTGGTATGTTTGTTTAGTGTGGTGATATGAATACGAGGCAGAAGTGTTTGTGAGAGCTAGCTGGGTTACTCTCTGTGTAGGTGAGACACAAACAGAAACGGTGAGGAAAGCCAGTCTAATTAAACAAGAGATCTAGCAAAGCTTTATCACATGCCTATATCACATGTACTTATTTATATATACAGGGTATATACTTATCTATATAATTGATATAACATTTATTTCATTGACCTCCTCGTGTACAATGTCATTTATAATTAACTCAACTTTTATACTTTATGAGCTATAATGCTAGTGTTGAATAATAGGCTAATCAACGTTAAGGGCAGATCTCCACTTGAGGGATTTTTTTCTTGACCCCTTTCTCCCTCATGTTTAGCCCCATTGCTTTTGATATTATAAAACGTTTGCCCGATTAGTTTAGCGATTTTAAGAACTTTCACCCCATATTAAGACCTTTCGTGCAATTCAGGTGTCGATTTTATCCTGGCGAGCGATAGCGAGCCTGTAATTTAAGACGGCCGGGACATTTTTCTACCGAAAAATGTACAAATTTATCTTGAAAGGGGGTCAAGGGGGTGTAATTTTAAGCTTGATGGAGGTCTAGGGAACAAACTAACTACCTCCCCTTAAACTCCTTATATTGATCTCACATTACGGGCCCCCTTTATCTTCATGGGATTAGGCGAGCAGTCGAAGATCAAAGGTTTGTTCTAAATCCGGTATCGCACGAACAATTTTTCCCTCTACCTTTATCGTCGACACTCTTTTGGCAGCTTGTTAAGTAATCTATAAAAGCAATAGTCATCTAAGTTAATCTATTTTCAGCTTAGCCTCGATACCTATATAACAGATCCACCAAGTGTTGCTGGATAAATCTTGACCATCGACAATGAATGGTTTAAGTTTTCATGTGATATCTCCTGAAAAATCAGAAGTCTTAGGCGACATCGTACTGGTTGAGGGGGGTAATCTGATTTTGTTCTGTCCTTTTCTATCATTCTCTGGCTTGCATCCATTTGGCCCCATTGAGCCTACTGTTTTAAGACGTTTATCCCCATCCAGGTGTCAATTTCTTACTGGTGAACGGTAGCGAGCCAGCATATTTTTAATTTTTGTTAGACAGTAGGCTAAATTTGTACATTTTTCGATAGAAAAATGTCTCCGGCGAAGCCGGATTTCTTCATAAAATGCTGGCTCGCTATCGCTCGCCAGGAAGAAATCGACACCTAGATGGGGATAAACGTCATAAAATAGTTGGCTGAATGGGGCCGAATGGATACAAACCAGAGAAAGAGAGAAAAGGACAGCAATAACACAAAGCAGGTCACCCCCCTTAAGGGCTATACTCTCACAGTACATATCATTCGTAATCTGAAGAAAATCGTCTGATGATAGCCATAGCAAAATAAAATAAAATTGCATAATTGATTTGAATGGTTTAAGCTCCTAAATGTCCGTTCCGTATTGATGGAAATCGTCGGAATATAGCCAACAGAGAGAGAGAGAGAGAGAACAAAAAACAAATACGAAGAAAATCGTCATGGGTACTGAAAGGGTTAAGGGAGCCCACCTTGCTTTTTTTCTCTTTCTCTCCCTCTATCTTTGGCTTGTGTCCATTCGGCCCCATTCAGCCAACTGTTTTAAGACGTTTACCCCCATCCATGTGTCAATATTTTCCTGGCGAACGGTAGCGAGCCAGAATATATATATTTTTGTTTTGACAGCAAGTTAAATTTGTACATTTTTTGATAGAAAAATTTCTCCGGCGAAGCCGGATTTCTCCATAAATGCTGGCTCGCTGTCGCTCGTCAGTAATGGGGATAGACGTCTTAAAATAGTTGGCTGAATGGGGCCGAATGGATACAAGACAGGGAAAGAGAGAAAAGGATAAACAAATACAAAAAAATCGGTTACCCCCCTTAAGCCCCCTCCATTTTCTGCGGCCCGTCATTATCTCTCCGTAATCTCCATCTCGTTCGCTCCCCAACTTGTGTAATTGCTCCGGCACCTCTCTCTCTCTCCCCTCTTACTCGCCTCTCGCAAGTATTTTTCCCGTGTATTTTTTATTTCATTTGGCGTCCTCTACTCCTTTGACTGTATACGTGGCTCATGATGTGCGGGCACAGATTTGTTGCCTTATGCAGTTTACGTGTTTTTTGTTTTTGTTTTTTTTAGTAGTTAAGGGATGAGGTCACGAGGAACCTTTTTACACTGTCATAGACCTATTTTACTGTTAGGCGATCAGAACAGAGTCAAGGGGTGTGAGGAGATTTCCCAAACATCTCCACCAGCCGAGAATCGAACTCGGTCCTCCCGGTTAGAAACCGAGCGCTCTACCAATGTCGCTACTGGTCACCCCAGTTAATGTGTTGATAGTTATCACATTCATGTTACGATGACGTCATTCTTCGTTACCCTGTTCGACGCCCTAGGAGTAAAAGTACAAAGAATTGTTTTCATCCTTGCATATGTGTGTGTGTGTATGTTCACAAAATATATCCACAAGAAATTAATAAACTTAAAATGAGACTCTTGGTCTGTCCCTTCATTGGATACCGTACCTAGAAGGACCCCATTATTTTTTGGTTAACTTTGGTTGATGCCCCCGCCTCCACTCCCCCCGTTTTGTACCCCCCACTTATGGCTATAAGTACTCGATGGCTGTAATGGCTGTGTAAATGGGTATGTGTATATGTCCATGTATTTTGTATTTCTGATTGTTTATCTCGATAATATAAGAATGGGTTTCGACGAGATTTGGTCAATAACTTCACATCGTACCCAAAAAGACTCCCATTTACAACTGGTTAAGTCTGGATGGATTACCCTCATACAGTAATGTGCCATTATCTGCAATAATCTTGCACAGAATAACCTGATTTTGAGAGCCTACATTCCTAGGGTCATGTTTCATTATTAACTTTTGTAATCGAGTCTTTCAGTGTGTCTATTCGCACAATATCTAAAAAAGTGATTGAATAGATTTGGCTGAAACTAGGCGAGTCCCTTCACTTGGTACCGTAAATGATCCTATTAACTTGTATTTACCATTAGATGACGACCCAGACCGGCGTTACCCCCTTGTTAGACCATCCAAACAAAGACTTCATGCATGATGGACGGATGTGGCAGTGTTAACATCTCGTACGTCTGCATTAGGTTCTGGATGTGTTTTATCTTATTATGCTGTCCTTGAATGATTTAATCAACTTCAAATTTGTGGGAGTCGGATGGTTTATTGAGTTTTCACCTCTTTAATTCCTACAGATCCTTCCTAAACTGCTTACATTCACTTAAGGGGGGTGACCTGCTTTTCGTTATTTCTGTCCTTTTCTCTCTTCCTCTGGCTTGTATCCATTCGGCCCCATTCAGCCAACTATTTTAAGACGTTTATCCCCATCTAGGTGTCGATTTCTTCCTGGCGAGCGATAGCGAGCCAGCATTATATGAAGAAATCCGGCTTCGCCGGACAAATTTTTCTATCGAAAAATGAACAAATTTAGCCTGCTGTCAAACAAAAATAAAAAATATCTTGGCTCGCTACCGCTCACCAGTAAAAAATTGACACCTGGATGGGGATAAACGTCTTAAAACAGTAGGCTCCCTGCCTAGGCAAACTCTTTCGTCTCTGTCTATCCTCTAACATCTTCCCTTCATGCTGGAAGTTTGCTCACATTCAACCTGTCCCAAAGAAGGGTCACCGCTCTCAACCCTCCAACTATCGTCCAATTGCTTTCATCTTTTGTCTTTCTAAAGTTTTTGAAACTATTCTTGCTTCCAAATTTCTTAAGCATTTCTCTTCTCATAATCTGCTCTCAGATCGCCAGTATGGCTTCCTTAAGGGTCGCTCTACTGGTGATCTTCTTTCATATCTTACTAACTCTTGGTCATCCTCCTTTCGGGACTTCGGTGAGACTTTTTCTATTGCACTAGACATATTGAAAGCCTTCGATAGAGTCTGGCATAAATCTTTAATTTCTAAACTACCCTCCTTCGGTTTCTATCCCTCCATCTGTGCCTTTGTCTCTAATTTCCTTTCCGGGCGTTCCATAGCCGCGGTTGTGGACGGCCATTGTTCACTTCCTCACCCTATAAACTCCGGTGTTCCTCAGGGCTCTGTCCTATCTCCTATTCTCTTTCTAATTTTTATAAATGATCTCCTTAACTGTACCTTAATTCCCATCCATTCATACGCAGAGGACTCAACCTTACACTACTCCATTAGTTTTTCAGAATGCCCCAGCCAGCAATCCGTCAATGACAAACGTAATGAAGCCATAGAACTCTTAAATTCTGATCTAAATACTATTTCCAATTGGGGCAGAGAAAACCTTGTTAACTTTAATGCTTCCAAAACCCAATTTCTCCATCTATCTACCCGTCAGGATCTCCCAGCGGACTATCCCTTATTCTTCAACAATACAAAAATCAACCCTTCATTTTCTCTCAATATTCTTGGTGTCTCTTTTTCTTCTGCTCTCATTTGGAAGGACCATATTACCAGTCTTGCTAAGGCAGCCTCTCAGAAGCTGGGTGTGCTCAACCGCCTTAGGGGGTTCTTTTCCCCTGCACAGCTTCTTGCTCTGTACAGGGGCATAGAGCGCCCTTGTATTGAGTATTGTTCACATGTGTGGGGAGGTTCCTCTCACACCGCTCTCCTAGACAAAGTTGAAAGGAAGGCCTTTCGTATCATTAACTCCCGTCCACTCACCAACTCTCTGCAATCTCTCTCTCTCCGCCGCAATGTTGCATCTCTCTCGCTATTCTATCGCTACTATATAATCAGTGTTCCTCAGAGCTATCCCAGTGCATACCACCTCCTTTACGTAGGGCACGTGGTACCCGTCTTGCAACTCAATCCCACCCCTACTCTGTGCAACTCTCCAACCCAAGAGTGAAACGTTACTCTCAAACTTTCTTCTACTCAACAGCTGAGCTCTGGAACTCTCTCCCAGAATCAGTCTTTCCCTCTTCCTATGACTTAAATTGCTTCAAACTCCGTGTGTCCAGGCATTTTGGCTCGAACGTCCCTTGATGTTGGCCCTGTCACTCTTTCAACTATGGGGGAGGCACTCCCTATAGGCAGTTATGCCTTTTGCCTCCCTCAATCACATAGAAAAAAAAAAACAAAAAAAAAAAAAATGCTGAATGGGGCCAAATGGATACAAGCCAGAGACAGATAGAAAAGAACAGAACAAAAACAGGTCACCCCCCTTAATGATACCAATAATATAAAGGTCTTCTTCGTCGTCTTCGTCTTCTGTTTTTTGTTCTTTCTCTCAATTCAACCTTCTTTCTGCTTGGGCGAAGAGCTACTTTTCCATATATCAAGAAGAGAAAATAAAGTTGAAGTTGAAAAGGTGGTTAACGACTCAGTAGCGTGTCTGTACAGTATAAAGCCGGTTTCACATGAACGTTTTTTTTTTATCTCTACTTGTATCTTTTTGTATGTATGTATGTATATACTCAGGAACATACCCCATTGATGGGTATGTTCGACATGAGACAGAGCCCGAGCAGAAACAACACTTAAAGTTCCTATTCTTAAGGTCCGGGACCACTTTTGCGTTCCCTCGCCCCTTTCTCTGTCTTGTCGAGTAGGAGAATTATACAAGGGGAGAAGGATTCCTAGCCCCCTTTTTAGGTTAACTTATATATGAATTTTCTCACCTCAATTTTTAGGTACCTTCAGTTCAGTTCCCGATACTTATGCAAAAGTTCCCAGAAAGGATATCTGGAAAATCTTTACCAACAAAATATGACGATAAAAGCTCTCGTGTTATGCCCCTTATATAATTATGAAGGGGCGAACGTGAGATTTATAAATGACAGAAATATTATGGGGAGATCGGCTGTTTTTTTGGTCTATTAATTCATGTATTTTTTTGTTTCTTAGTTTCTTCGCTAGACCTCCATCAAGCTTAGAAGAAAAAAAACCTAGACCCCGCTTCAAGAAAAATTTGTACATTTTTCGGTAGAAAAATTTCCCGTCCGACGGCTGGTTCCTCTTAAAATTTCAGGCTTGCCATCGCCTTACAGGAAAAAATCGACACCTTAATGGCACGAAAGATCTTAAAATTGACAACGAAATGGGTCGAAAGGCGTTCAAATCGTCAAACTACTAGGCCGAACGTCTTAAGATCTCAAAACCAATGGGGTTAAACACGAGGGAGAAAGTGGTCCAGAAAACCGGCCCATCTCTCCTTAAGTATGAAGGGGCGGACGTGAGATTTATGAATGCCAGAAATATTAAGAGAAGGACGACAGGTTAAATAATGTGGGGGTGGAGGTGGGTTTATTAGTAAGACTCGGCTCGGGATGGTGTGGGGGTGGAAAATGGTGGGGAAAAGAAATGTGGAGATTGCGAGTGTGGGGAGAGAAATAACTGTGGGATTTTATGGATGTGGGTGTGGGTAGTGATGCAAAAAGATGGCTTGGGATAGTGGGATATGGTTGGGGAACATATGTGGAAGTGCAACTGTGGGGGTAAGAGGCGTGTCTGTGGGGTAGTGGGAGATGGTGGGGGGAACATTATGTGGAAGTGCAACTGTGGGGTGAGAGGCGTGTCTGTGGGATAGTGTGAGAGTGGGATAAAGATAGTTGAACTAATGTATACTAATGTAAGTGTATACAGTGGTGGATAAATGGAATTGAGATGGTGTGAGTGTGAGTGGTGTTATACATGTATGGTGTGGTATAGTGTGGGTATGGGTGGTGATATACATGTATGGTGTGGTATAGTGTGGGTATGGGTGGTGTTATACATGTATGGTGTGGTATAGTGTGGGTGGTGTTATACATGTATGGTGTGGTATAATGTGGGTATGGGTAGTGCTATAAAGGTGTGGTGTGGTATAATGTGGGTATGGGTGGTGCTATAAAGGTGTGGTGTGATATAGTGTGGGTGTGGGTGGTGCTATAAAGGTATGGTGTGGTATAGTGTGGGTGGTGTTATAAAGGTATGGTGTGGTATAGTGTGGGTATGGGTGGTGCTATAAAGGTGTGGTGTGGTATAGTGTGGGTGTGGGTTGTGTTATAAAGGTATGGTGTGGTATAGTGTGGGTATGGGTGGTGCTATAAAGGTGTGGTGTGGTATAGTGTGGGTGTGGGTGGTGTTATACATGTATGGTGTGGTATAGTGTGGGTATGGGTGGTGCTATAAAGGTGTGGTGTGGTATAGTGTGGGTGGTGTTATAAAGGTATAGTGTGGGTATGGGTGGTGCTATAAAGGTGTGGTGTGGTATAGTGTGGGTGTGGGTGGTGTTATAAAGGTATGGTATGGTATAGTGTGGGCGTGGGTGGTCTTATAAAGGTGTGGTGTGGTATTGTGTGGGTGGTGTTATAAAGGTGTGGTGTGGTATTGTGTGGGTGTTGTTATATAGGTATTGTGTGGTATAGTGTGGGTGTGGGTGTTGTTATACAGGTATGGTGTGGTATAGTGTGGGTGTGGGTGGTCTTATAAAGGTATGGTGTGGTATAGTGTGGGTGTGGGTGGTGTTATACATGTATGGTGTGGTATAGTGTGGGTATGGGTGGTGTTATAAAGGTGTGGTGTGGTATAGTGTGGGTGGTGTTATAAAGGTATAGTGTGGGTATGGGTGGTGCTATAAAGGTGTGGTGTGGTATAGTGTGGGTGTGGGTGGTGTTATAAAGGTATGGTGTGGTATAGTGTGGGTATGGGTGGTGATATAAAGGTATGGTGTGGTATAGTGTGGATGTTGTTATACAGGTATTGTGTGGTATAGTGTGGGTGTGGGTGTTGTTATACAGGTATGGTGTGGTATAGTGTGGGTGTGGGTGGTGTTATAAAGGTATGGTGTGGTATAGTGTGGGTGTGGGTGGTGTTATACAGGTATGGTGTGGTATGGTGTGGGTGTGGGTGGTGTTATAAAGGTATGGTGTGGTATAGTGTGGGTGTGGGTGTTGTTATACAGGTATGGTGTGGTATAGTGTGGGTGTGGGTGGTCTTATAAAGGTATGGTGTGGTATAGTGTGGGTGTGGGTGGTGTTATACAGGTATGGTGTGGTATAGTGTGGGTGTGGGTGGTGTTATAAAGGTATGGTGTGGTATAGTGTGGGTGTGGGTGTTGTTATACAGGTATGGTGTGGTATAGTGTGGGTGTGGGTGGTGTTATAAAGGTATGGTGTGGTATAGTGTGGGTGTATGTGGTGTTATATAGGTATGGTGTGGTATAGTGTGGGTGTGGGTGATGTTATAAAGGTATGGTGTGGTATAGTGTGGGTGTGGGTGGTGTTATATAGGTATGGAGTGGTATAGTGTGGGTGTGGGTGGTGTTATAAAGGTATGGTGTGGTATAGTGTGGGTGTGGGTGGTGTTATATAGGTATGGTGTGGTATAGTGTGGGTGTGGGTGGTGTTATAAAGGTATGGTGTGGTATAGTGTGGGTGTGGGTGGTGTTATAAAGGTATGGTGTGGTATAGTGTGGGTGTGGGTGGTGTTATATAGGTATGGTGTGGTATAGGTTGGGTATATAGGATGGTGGACAGACTACGATATAGAGTGTACAGTATACTGTAGTCTATTTTCTGTAACATGAATTTGCACTTATCCGCTTTGGACTAGAACATTATATTCTGAGCTGATTGGCTGATGGTAATGTGACACATATTTGTGTTTGTTTTAGTAACTGAAGGATGTTATGTGGACACAAAACGATCTGCCAATAAGCTCAAATAGAATTCGCTTCCTCAAAGCTACCATGGACGTGAACATTCTCCAGGTTAAAAGAAATACTATACTTTGGAGTTGTAATGTCGAACTCAAAATATTCTTTCCAATACCACGATGAATACTTTCACTAATATTTTTACAAACAGTAGACGATTTTACTTAATTTTGGAATGCCCTTTGAGAATGAAAACGAAAAAATCGATGTATTTTAATCATCTGATACCCCAAGGCTCTTTATAAGCTGAATAAAGTCCTCTAATGATACCCAGAATAAAGTGAAGAAGCGCGTCGTGGTATACTGAAAGGGTTAATGTGGGTATAGGAGGTGGGTGGAGTGGAGTTGGGACGTGAAATTGTGTGTGGGTGTTGGTGGTAGCGAATAGAAAGACGGATCGAGAGGCAGTGGCTGTGTGATGTGGTGGAGGGATGGAGGTACGCCAAATAATGGGGAAGGTGGTGGTGGTGGAATGATGAACGTGTGATGGTTTGGAAGGAGCTGGTGGTGGAATGGTGAACGTATAATAGTGTGGAAGGTGGTGGTGGTGGAATGATGGACGTATGGTAGTGTGAAAGGTGGTGGTGGTGGAATGATGGACGTATGGTAGTGTGGAAGGTGGTGGTGGTGGAATGGTAGACGTGTGATGGTGTGGAGGGAGGTGGTGGTGGTATGATAGACGTATGGCAGTGTGAAAGGTGCTGGTGGTGGCGGTATTGGTGGTTAAATGATGAACGTATAATAGTAGGGAAGTTGATGGTGGTCGTGGAAAGATAAACGGATGATAGTGTGGAAGGTGGTGGTGGTGGTTGTGGTGGTGTTGGTGGTTAAATGATGGACGTATAATAGTGTGGAAGGTGGTGGTGGTCGTGGAATGATGGACGCATAATAGTGTGGAAGGTGGTGGTGGTGGTTGTGGTAGTGTTGGTGGTTAAATGATGGACGTATAATAGTGTGGAAGGTGGTGGTGGTCGTGGAATGATGGACGTATAATAGTATGGAAGGTGGTGGTGGAATGATGAACGTACACTAGTGTGGAAGATGGTGGTGGAATGATGAACGCATAATAGTGAAATAGGTGGTGGTTTGTGGAATGATGAACGTATAGTGTGGAAGGTGGTGGTGGAATGATGATCATATAATAGTGTGGAAGGCGGTGGTGGTGGATTGATGAACGTATAGTGTGGAAGGTGGTGGTGGAATGATGAACGTATATTACTGTTGAAAGGTTTGGTGGAATGGAAAACGTACACTAGGGTGAAAGGTGGTGGTGGTGGAATGGTGAACGTATAATACTGTGGAAAAGGTTGGTGGAATGATGAACGTATAATAGTGTAGGAGGTGGTGGTTGAGTGATAAACGTATTATAGTGTAGGTTGTGGCGGTGAAATGATGAACGTGTGATAGTATAGGAGGTAGAGGAATTATATCACGTAACGTGGAAGATTATGATGGAATGCTGAACGTATAATAGTGAGAAAATTGGAGGAACTATGGAAAGTAAGATAATTATTGCTGTAGACAGAGTTAGTGGTGGGAAGAACAACTGCAATATGGGTGAGATAATGTGGCATAGTATGAAATAGAAAAAGGGTTTATGTAGTTGCAACATACATCAACCACTACAACATATACCCAAACATTGCACCAACCACTACATACCACTCTAGTGTGAGAGATATAGAGTGGGGGTATGAAAGGGTCCTGAGCCAGGTTTCGAAAGTCCATTGTGGCCGTTACGCTAAGCGAGAGGCGGGAGTAACGATAAAAATACAAATACAACACAAAAATGCAGAAACGGTAGTCATATACGAGTTTAGATATCTTCCACTGGGGTAAGACTAAGTGCATTAAGGACATTTGACCCACCTCCCAGCTTTGTATGGATGAAATAAGACATATTCTAGCCTGCGAATGTCATTTATAATAACTCCTGCCCCAGTCACTTACCCCCCCCCCCCCCCCCCCCACACACACACACAATTGTTACGGCTGATCTGATTCCGTGATACATCGAAATTATTTTTGAAACGTAGCCCAAGGCGCAGTTTCGACATTCCTTTCTGGCTGTTAAGCTAAGCTGGAGGCGGGGGTAATGACAAAAAGTCACCAAAATACAGGAACGATAACGTAATATCTCAACTTAGTTACCCTACACTGAGCTAGACCCACCTCCCACCCATGATACGACCGTAACGAACGTATTTCAGCTAGAGACTGTCAGTTGATTTGTCCCCCCACCACAATTGGTAAGCCTGATTTGGTTTCATAACGCAACGTACTTCCATCAATAACTGGGCTGAAGGCCAAGTTGGAAGTCCATTTTTTTAGTCGTAACGTGATGCAGGGAGTGGGGGTAATGATAAGAAGGCACCAACATACATTTGCGTTTTGGTTGCTGCGTTCACTGGGCTGACCTGGATTTGACCTAAGGCCACTAGACCCACCTCCCAGCTTTGTGACGACTGTGACTAAACGTATTCTAGCCACCAACTGTCCGTTTCTTTATCCCTCCACCACAATTTGATTTGGTTTTGTGAAGTTTCGTACCTCTATCAAAACTGGGCCCTGGTGGTACCAACGCATACCACCACTGAACCCACCGCACACCTTCACAACTACCTCCCGCTACAATATGAAAGCATATGTACAGTTGCCCAAATATGTGATGGCGCGGCACCAAGTATATTTCGATCAATAATTGGTATCAGCAATATTTAAGCATTAATTCATCGTTTCGAGTGAGAAATACAAACGTGTGCCTATCCTTACACACCTTATTCAACATCTGACATAATTTAATACAGCACACATCAAGCAAAACGTAATGCCAGCGGAGACACGACTTATTTGGCCAACCGTACGATATTGTGAGATGGAGATAACAAGGGTGAGGGAGGGACAACACCCCCCACCATTGACCTACCCACACACCACCACCACCACCACCTCTCCCTCCTCCCACTATAGTATGAGAGACAATATGAGATAGTATGAGAAAGTGTGAGATAATGCAAGGGTGACAGAGAACCCAGGTAAAATCAATACACCAAGCCATTGAACCCACAACAACCACCACTCAACCATCCGCCTCCCGCTTTAGTATGAGCGAGAATGTGAATGAGTACAAAGGAGTACAAAGGAAATCAAGCAACAACAGGTCTAGTGACCCTTCTAGGTTGCTTGTCCTCCAAAACACTGAGGATCAAGTGTCCAAACAGTGGTTTAGAGTGGGTAAGGGAACATTGGAAAGGGAATTACTGCCCTGGAACTAATGTCCGTGGCAGGATTAGGGAGTTAGTAGAGGACAGATGGGTTAGTAACTGAGGGGGGATAAAATAAAGTTATTCATTTACAAACGCAGTCAGTCGCGGGTTTAATGAGAGATATTTGTCTAGGCGGAGTTTAAATGAATCAACGGTGATGCAGTCTATAACGTTTCGGGGAAGCCCATTCCACAAGTTGACAACTCGATTGAAGAAGAAATTCTTAGATTCGTGCGAGTTAAAAGATTTACCAATAATTTTGCAACCGTTTCCCCGCGTGTAATTAGATTGGTCGATAGTGAAGTACTTACTACAGTTCATATTGTCGATGCCTTTGATGATTTTGAACACTTAAATTAAGTCACCTCTTAATCTGCGCTGGGTTAAAGGAAATAGATTTAATTCTCTAAGACGCTCTTCGTATGGTTTGTTCTTTAGGCTAGGTATCATTTTGGTAACTCTACGTTGAACTCGTTCTAGCTTGTTTATATCTTTTTGGTAATAAGGGCACCAGGATTGAACGCAGTATTCCAGAAGAGGGCGGACTAAGGAATTGTAAAGGGTTTGGATAACTTCTTTGGATTTATGCTCAAATGACCTGCCTATAAAGACAATTATTTTGTTTGCCTTCTTAACAACTTCTGAACATTGTTGACTCGGTTTTAGGTTACTCGATATTGTTACTCCCAGATAGGTTTCTCTGTTTACATTCTTAAGCGGAGTGCCATTCATCGAATAGTTTGCTTTCTCATTTAGGTATCCGACATGTAGTACTTTACAATTATCCGCATTGAAACTCATTTGCCAAATTTGGGCCCAACATGACAATTTATCTAGATTGTGTTGCATATCGTCAACTTGTTCTTTTGAGAGTACGCTATTTGCAATTTTTGTATCGTCAGCAAATTTTGAGATTGTACAGGTGAGACCCTCATCTATGTCGTTGATGTAAATTAGAAAGAGAATTGGTCCTAGTACCGATCCCTGGGGTACCCCGCTACTTACATTGGTCCATTTAGATGCCTTACCGTTTATGACTACCCTTTGCTTTCTGTTGCTGAGCCAATTTTCTATCCATTTCAACACACCGTCTTGTATTCCATGTGCTTTTAGTTTTAGCAGTATACATTTGTGGGGAACTTTGTCAAAGGCCTTTTGAAAATCAAGGTATATAATATCTACAGCTTTACTCTCATCGTAGAGGTTGAGGATATCGTGGAAGAAGTCTAAGAGGTTTGTTAAACAGGAACGTTTTTTACGAAAGCCGTGTTGAGTCTTTAAGTATGTTATTTTCCTCTAAGTGATTTACGAGTCTGTCTCGTATGACCGTTTCTATCATTTTACAAACAACTGAGGTTAAGCTAATTGGACGATAGTTACTGGGTAGGGATTTGCTGCCTTTTTGAATATCGGTGTTACGTTGGCTAGCTTCCACTGATCAGGCATAGTTCCAGACTGCAAGGATTTATTGAATAGTAATGTCAGTGGTTTGGAGAGCTCATCCTTAGCTTCCTTTAGAACTCTAGGCGAGATTGTATCAGGTCCTGGCGTTTTATTTACCTTGAGTTTATCTAAACAATTTAATACTTCTCTCTCTGTAACGGTGATATTGCTTAGAACATCTGAATTATCAATCTGAATCGGCGATGGTGTAGGGATATCACTGAGGTCTTCTGTTGTAAAAACTGATGCAAAGAAGGTATTGAGGGCATTACTCATTTGTACTTCGTCTTTGGTGTATTCTCCATTTTCATCGACTAACGGTCCAACAGTTGAAGTAACTACTTTTTTCTTTCTGATATAACTATAGAATTCTTTCGGGTTTGTTTTACTTTGATTCGCAATATGTAACTCTAAGGTCTTTTTACTCTGCTTAATTAACTTTTTGGCTTTGCGTCGTAGCTCTACAAATTTCACCCGTTCTTCGTCATTTTGTGAGGATTTTAATCTATCATTAGCAAATTTTTTAGCAAGCAGGCAGTTTGAAATATCTTTATTCCACCATTTGGGCTCTTATTATGGCCTGGACGCCGTATTTTCGATGGTATGCAGTCTTGCACTGCTTTTAGGTAAGTGGTTTCGAATAACTTCCAAGATGTATTTATGTCGTTATTGTTAATTAAAAAGCTCCAGTCAGTTTCTTTAAACATAGCTCTAAGTTTATGGAAGTTGCTTTCTTGAAATTAGGGACTTTTTCGATGCTACTATTTGGTTCGTTACTAGTAAACTTTAAAGTGAAAGTTATCGTACGATGGTCGCTGTTACTGAATTCATCACCAACATTCAAATTCTCTATCAATTCTTCTTTTGTTGCAAGTACAATGTCAAGAACGTTATTACCACGGGTCGGCGTTCGAACAAATTGATAAAGCAAACTCTCTTGCAAGTTCGTATACAAGTCATGTCCGGAGTGTGAAGTAAGAGTATCGCCCCACTTGGTCACAGGTAAATTAAAGTCGCCAAAAATTACGGTATCTTGTGAGTTACTTACATCTGCAATTTGTTCGTAAATTTCTCGGTCAGTTTGCACTGATTGAGCTGGAGGTCTGTATATTAATGCAAGTATTATTTTTGTACCTTTATTATTCTTTATTAGCACAAAAGATGTGTCGACGTTCACAATTTGAGGTTTTGACGAGGGTCGGGTTAAGACTTTCTTTGATATAAAATAAAACGCCACCTCCATTTTTATTTATTCGGCTGTTCTCAAACATTACATAACCGGGAAGTGAATACTCTGCTAAAAAGTCTCTATCTTCTGTATTGAGCCAAGATTCTGTTATGCCAATCACATCATAATTTTCTGTAAACACTAGTTCCTCTAAATCTGAAAATTTATTGCGTATGCTACGAGCGTTTGCATAGAAAACCTTTAAAGTTGCGGTTTTAGAACTCAGAACGTTCTTTCATCGAATTTTTGGTTCTGGTCGGATCTACATTTACATTCATGGCTGTCCTCAGTCCTCGGTCGTTATCCCAGGCGGTTTTTAATTTGGGTCGTGTTGTGAGATAGTGTGAGGGGGAGATAGAGGCCAGGCAAAGTCAAAACACCCCACCACTGAAAATCCCCCCTCCCCCTACACACTAACCACCACGCCCTCCTTCACTTCCCCACCACCTCCCATTGCAGTATGAGTGGGAATGTGAGACTGTGTGATATAGTAAGGATGAGAGATGGTCCACGTAAAACCGACACAGCCCACTATTAAGGGGGATCACCGGCTTTGTTTTATCTTTCTCTCCTTTAATCTCTTTCTCTGGCTTGTATCCATTCGGCCCCATTATGCCAACTGTTTTAAGACATTTATCCCCATCCAGGTGTCGATTTCTTCCTGGCGAGCGTTAGCGAGCCAGCATTGTATAGAGAAATCCGGCTTCGCCGGAGAAATTTTTCTATCAAAAAATGTAAAAATTTAGCTTGCTGTCAAAACAAAAATATATATACAGTATGCTGGCTCGCTACCAATCGCCAGGAAAATATTGACACCTGGATGTGGGTAAACGTCTTAAAACAGTAGGCCGAATCTGGCCGAATGGATACAAGCCAAAGAAAGAGGGAGAGAAAGAGAAAACAAGCGAGACGGGCCCCCTTAAAAACATCACACCACCACTCTACCTCCCCTCCACCTCCCTACCACAGGCTATGATATGAGTATGAGCGAGTTATATAATGTGAGTGTGAGAGAGGTAGTGTGTGAGGGTGAGAGGGTTATACAGTATAGTGTGAGAGACTAAGAGGTAGTGTGTGAGGGTGAGAGAGGGTCCAGGTATAGAGTCAACACAGCCCTCCACTACACACACCACCACCTCCACCACCACCACCAGCTACACTTTAGTACGAGTGTGAGTTAGTGTGAGTTAATGTGAGAGAGTGAGAGATAGTAAGGGTGAGAGTGTGAAAGAGTCCAGGTAGAGTCACACCCCGTCACACACCACTACTGCGTTTGTAAATGAATAACTTTATTTTATTCCCCCATCAGATTCATCAAGGATTATTGCGTATATAGTGTATATATTACTAAGACATTACTCTCTCTTTCCCAGATATACTAAAGATCACTTATAACTGTGTTATGTTACTAACCCATCTGTCCCCTACTAACTTCCTAATCCTTCCACAGTCATTAGTTCCAGGGCAGTAGTTCCCTTCCCTATGTCCCCTTACCCACTCTAAACCACTGTTCGGACACATGATCCTCAGTGTTTTAGAGGACAAGCAGCCTAGAGGGGTCACTAGACCCGTTGTTGCTTGATTTCCTTTGTACTCCTTTGTACACCACCACCACAATACCTTCCGCTATAGTATGAGTGTGTGAGTATGTGAGATAGTGTTAGGGTGAGAGAAGGTCCAGGTATAATCAACACAGCCCACCACTGAACCCACCACCACCACCTCACCTCCCCACACCCGCTATGTTAGGAGTACGAGAGAGTGTGAGTTAATGTGAGAGAGTGTGAGTTAATGTGAGAGAGCGTGAACTATAGTCTATTCGCTGTATGTAGGCGAGAAATCATGATCTCTATCCTCTGTAACTCAAAAAGGGCTAGAGCAAATTGGCTGTAAATTTCCACATCTATTCCTTGACTATCTCTTCCGAAATGGTAGACATATTAGCTCGATTACTCTAGTCGTTCTTGAGTTACAGAGGTTAGAGGTCATGATTTCTCGCCTACTTACAGCGAGTAGACTATAGTATGAGACTGAGAGAGGGTCCCGGTATAGTCAACACAGCCCACCATCAAACCCACCACCACCTGCGACTATATTATGAGAGTGAGAGATTGTGAGCCAGTATGAGAGAGTGAGAGATAGTGTGATGGCGAGAGAGGGTCCAGGTAAAGTCAACACAGCCCACCATTGAACCCACCACCTCCCCACGCCCGCTATTCAACCGTCTCACTCCCAGAATAAAAGTCGGTCCTTCAAGTTGAAGAGGCATTGATACAAGAGAAAGGGATTTCTCGTGAATATGCAGCCCGCATGAATTCATTATATATAAATATATATATATATATATATGCAATACAGTCATCTGAAGGGAAGCGTATACAGTATATATGTACTGTATATATTGTTACGCAATTCAAATGAGCGTGGGGTCTACGCATGTTCAGCTGGATAGCACAAACAAATGATAACAAATATACAAGTGGTATATATACACTAATATCAAGGACACGATCATAGTCAAAACAAAGAATAGTAAAACAGAAATATACTACGATATGGTGTCTGGATATAAGTGTACAGTATACTGGATGTGCTCGATGGCTGCAGTCAATATCTTATAACTTATTTTGCAGCAACGTCCTATTCTCTCAATACATACAAGTACTTAACCACATATTATATTAGCACATATTAAGTCTCTTAAGTTACTTGCAAATCTTTCGTTCAGAAACAAATATTTGATCTTCTAATTCAATACATATTTAGCCTTAGTCTTAATTCTCACAAAAGTTACGACATTAATCTCTTAGTTGAAATAGCAAGTATCAATCTCTCGTTATGACAATTATCTATTCTTTTGGTAGCATGACTACAGTAAACGGCTCTCTAACAGTAACAACAATTGAATCTTATATCAATCTCGTAACGAACTCTTCGTGAGTCGTATGTTAATATAGACACTTAAATTGTGTTCGGAAGAACTCTATATGTAATTCTCTTACTGAGCCTGGTATGCCTTAACGTGGGCATCTAACGTGAACTAGATACTCTTCAATTTTAGGCTCTTATCTATGGTTTGCAATTCCTACTATCCATTGCTGAGGGCTTAACGGATCCTAATTTGACTTAATTAATTACTGGCAAAGTTAACTATTTATTACTAAGCTGATAAAATTCCAAACCAACTAGCTCATCAATTTTGTAGCATGCACCCGCAAACGAGCTCTAGCTAACCAGTAGCTCATTAGGCAAGACTGGTGGAGTCATTTAACTAATCAGTTGATGATCACTAGGGGAGCTAGTCTTGAAGTTAATTGAATAACTTTACAGTCAATTGATCAAACGGTTACTCGGTAAACACTCAAGGCCTTGACAAATCTATCGGTATTGCTAGAGGTACTCTATCAACCATCTAACGGTCCTGTAGTTGTGTATTTCAACTATTCAATAGGTGATGGGGCTGGTCCTCCAGGGCCAGTGTGTCTCGTCTGCTGGGGTTGGTTGCGCCTTCGTCAATCAATTTGACGTGTTGGCAGCAGGTCTTCCTCAACAAGAAGAGGTTAGGGGCATCATCAGGGGCGGCTTCAACAGTAAGGTACAATCGTGCTAAGAAGTGATGACTCGATTCCCAGTGCCTTTTGTTCAGAAAGTACTATCTGGCAACGATTGAGGCTCTACTATATTCATTTATTACACACCGTGGAGAACTGCATTCAAGGAAAAAATACCAAACATACGATATATAAGTATTGTTGCAATATATTTCTCTCATTATGTGAGACCAAACCAAATAATACGAAAGTTGAGACTAACCCGTACGAAATAATGTGAAACTCGTAGAATTTCGCTCACTAGATTCAAGATTATAATGTGGAGGAAGTCTCTTAATGTTTGTATTACTTTTTAAACCAACAATACTGGGATAAAAGTATCTCAGAGAATAAAAACCAACAGTTAAAAGTAATATTCAAACCATGAGTGTCAATAAATCACGTAAATAAAATGTATAACAGATTTGTTTTCCACATTAAATTCTCTATGTGGGACAACAGTCTGCCTGAAAAACAAAGCGTCTCCAGTATATTTTGGGAGAAAGCTTGAATACTCGAGAACAGCACAGCGTGTAATTTGTATAGACAGACGATGAATTTTCACGTTTAGAATATATAATAACCCATAGGGACACCCATACTGTATATAAACAGAAGATGGAAAGGCAAGTGTTAAAAGACAAAGGTGGGTATAAAATCAAAGAGATACACCTCCCCTCATATCATGACAATGACTGACATGGTCGCTGAATATCCTCTGGGCCTGGGAATGCAACATGCTAGATAGCGCATGTAAATTAATTACTCTCATTATTCTATAAAGAAATTGAAAACATTTATTACTTAAATTTATTCAAACTACAACATAAATCAAATTTAGAGGCCATAAATAGGTTAATTTTGTCAGTAGGCCAATTATTCGGAATATCTAAAGACCTATAGTTTAAAATTATGAAACGACCGGGCTCCTAGGGGCAGTGGGGAGTTGCCAGTGGTAGCCAGATTTGAGGACTTTGGTCCGAGAGTTAAACAAATTGAGTCATCACTTCTTAGTGCGATTGTACAGGCACCTACGCCTCCTGCCGCGTTTCTTCCCGTAGAACTCAGGGCAACTCCATTTCCCAGTGGGTCAACTCATCAAAGCAAGAGTGGGGCTCCTAGCTTATGCCTTTGTATGAGAGACTGCAACTCCAATAATTCTGGGTTGTTAATTAAAGTTGGCAGCTTCAGTATTGGCTGGGGAAGACTCGAGGGCATCTAGAACATTCTACTTATTCAGTCAAAATATTTTCTTTTTACGTGCCTTTTGAGGAGCCGTTCACTGGAGCTGCTGGCGGTTGCTGGAGGAGGAGGACCATATTCTTGGGAGCAACGGAGGGAACTGTCTGATGAGAGGCATGATGATATGATGTGCAGCCACCTGGGCTGTGCGGACCTTTTGCCGTTGGCGGGCCCGCTAGTTTTGTAGGGTCTTCTTATCCGTAGATGTCCTCCAAAGTTTCTTTAGTCCAGACGAGATCGGTAATGATCCCATCCTTCTTCTTGGCTTGTTTTGAAGTGGTCTTGCATACCCAGTTGCCGCCCTCACCCTTTTGGCTTAGGAAGCATCGGCAGCCATACTTTCTCAACCTTTGCACCGAGTCACGAAAAAGTCATACATGCACGGTACAAAGATTTTGTATCTTCTACTGATGGTTAGGTTATACATCTTCAGCTGAATGCCTCCATAGAAGATGTTTTCGACGAAATAGTCAGTGTAGGCTCCTAGAAGTCATCTCTTGTCTCTCCTCAACTCTTACTTTGCCAGTGCTGCTGCCTTTTCCCCACAGCTTCCTCCTCACTGGGTGGTGTGGGAGAGCTGGGATCTTCTTGATCTGCTGTCGGTGGTTCGGGGGTGGTCTCTTGCTCCATCTACTCTACCTCTCCATCAGGGAAGGCAGGAGAGCTGGGGACTTCTTCAGGAATTGGCGGTGTGGTGGTCTCTTCAGGCTGTCTCTGTGTGTTGCTCCTATTCAAGGGCTTGAGGAGGTTGAGGCACTTTGATAGTGCTGTTCTTGGCTTCAGAGCTTGTGTTAGAATATGCCCTAGAGACCAGGATGGTTTGGGTGGTTCAGGCCTGGGAAAGGCGATGGTGGGGAGGTTATTGGCCTCCAGGAGGTCTTTGAGGCAATTTCTAAATAGATTGCGATCCCCACCAGCGAGAGCCATGGCCATTGTGACAACGATCTGAATGATGTTAGATCGGTCACACGATGACTGGCCACAGCCTGATGATGGGTAGACAAACATTTCTTCTTTCCCTAGGCGTTTCTGGAGCCTTTCAGGATTGCTCCTCCAGGCCCAGTAACACCGATGTCTTTGTCACCCTTCCAAGTCTTCTGTATGGTGAGCATAACCCTCTCATTATTGGCAAAAGAGGGTGTAGAGTGGCGAGGGTTTGGCTTAGATATTCTTGTACTATGTACAAAAATATCCCCGTTATCTCTGGTGATGAAAGCATATCCTTTTTTCATGTTAAACCATTTAACATGGCCTGTGAAAGCCTCGTAGCTGGTGGGAGACATGGTGGCAGGTCGGTGACAAGAGAAGCATGGACCTTCTCTGATGGGAGCTCAGAGAGCACTGATGAAAGGCAGGTGGGGGTTCCTTATAAGGAATGGGAGTGGATGCCGATTCCCGCCACCAGCCAATTACAAGGATTCCGGGATCAGTGCTTGAACTGTCAGATTGGGGCAGGTGAGTGCCCGTGTCTTCCTCCTTCATGCTTGTGATTCTCACCTTGCTTCTTCACCTCTGAGAACTGGCCAATAGGGTGGGTGCCCGGGAGAGCATCTCTGCCAATCCGGCGATCTATTAGGCGTGACGTCATCCACAGAATGGCCTTGGCTCGGCCAATTGGGGAGCATGGAGGTGGGGACAGTCCGCCAACTTTCGAGGTTCACCGTTAGTGGAGGGCTCATCCTCCAGCTCGATAAAGGGCGCAAGTGGGGGCTTGGGGATCCTGAGAGTCATGAGGTTGGGAATCTTGGGCTGCTCCTATTGGGGTTGCTTACTTCATTTGGACAATCTCCCAACATATATATATATACTGTATATATATATGTATATATATATATACAGTATAATATATACGTTTTATACACATATATACAGTATATATATATATATACATACATATATATTGAGTCGGCCACCCGTATATATATTATATATTATATATACGGGTATATAATCATATATTATCAGTCTCGGCATCTTGTAGTTGAAGAGAAAGAACGGAGTGACCATCGTCACCATCTTGAATCTTTAGTTTATTGTCATACACTGTATATCATGTTTGTCTGTCTGCTTGGGTCCTTCTAGCCCCCAAGTCCTTGTGACTATAGAGATGAGATTTGGCTGAACGACAACCATGTGGTATACCAACACACCTGTAATAATGGGGACTGTGGGCCCCAATGTTATAGTGGTATGACACAAACTATGTCATATACCAACACACCTGTAATAATGGGGACTGTGGGCCCCAATGTTATAGTGGTATGACACAAACTATGTCGTATACCAACACACCTGTAATAATGGGGACTGTGGGCCCCAATGTTATAGTGGTATGACACAAACTATGGTATATACCAACACACCTGTAATAATGGGGACTGTGAGCCCCAATGTTATAGTGGTATGACACAAACTATGTCGTATACCAACACACCTGTAATAATGGGGACTGTGGGCCCCAATGTTATAGTGGTATGACACAAACTATGTGGTATACCAACACACCTGTAATAATGGGGACTGTGGGCCCCAATGTTATAGTGGTATGACACAAACTATGTCATATACCAACACACCTGTAATAATGGGGACTGTGGGCCCCAATGTTATAGTGGTATGACACAAACTATGTCGTATACCAACACACCTGTAATGGGGACTGTGGGCCCCAATGTTATAGTGGTATGACACAAACTATGTGGTATACCAACACACCTGTAATAATGGGGACTGTGAGCCCCAATGTTATAGTGGTATGACACAAACTATGTCGTATACCAACACACCTGTAATAATGGGGACTGTGGGCCCCAATGTTATAGTGGTATGACACAAACTATGTCATATACCAACACACCTGTAATAATGGGGACTGTGGGCCCCAATGTTATAGTGGTATGACACAAACTATGTGGTATACCAACACACCTGTAATAATGGGGACTGTGGGCCCCAATGTTATAGTGGTATGACACAAACTATGTGGTATACCAACACACCTGTAATAATGGGGACTGTGGGCCCCAATGTTATATAGTCCATGAGCCAAGACCCGAATTTTGGGATATCGGTACCACCCGGGGTGACTAATTCTCTTAGGTGTTTTTAGCTTGCTACATGTCTCTAGTTTATGTTTTGATATGATAGCCCTTGCACATTGGTAGCTTAATAGTCGTTATCACTTCTTGAATAGACATACCCTACCGAAAATTCCGAAATTTTTTAAAATGTCAAATTTGGGGACAGGAATGCCTAAATGTCAACAAAATGCATATAGTAATTGTCACATTTAATACAAGTCCTGTAAATACACACTAAGCATGCCATGGGCTTGTACATACTATTATGGCAAATTACTACTCCTAAATATCATCTACGTCAGACTCGGAATCTGACTGTTGTGCCACCGGCTCTTCTTCAATAGCCTTGTTCTGACATGTCTGTAACCTGCACATGTCCGTGCATTTTAGACCATTGCTGAGGCAAGTACACTTAGGGAGTTCGCATGACCGCACACACTTGCAAGACAGTAGCTGCATAACAGCATCTGGTGCTGGTGAGCCTCGCATCCAGTTGACGGCAAGCTTACCGTCCTCATCTGTCATCCAACCGCAGTCTGTTGGGTTCGCAACAAATGGCTGGCTCTGAAGACTTCTCCTCCAGATCGCAGCCTGGTAGTTTGCACGCAGTGCATGCATGAAGAGGCAGTCCTCACAAGGAGGGAGTTGACTTGACTCTACCTCTCCACGTCTTGCACAGAACAGCTCATACCGAAGCTTGTTTACCTTAGTTGTGTGGGTAGATGGTAGGTACATGTGGCAGGTGATTTCCTGTAGCTTCTCAAAGAGTTCAGGAGACACTTCCCATGAGCGTCCAAGTTCGTGAAAAGCATGCTGGTATGTCTTGTCCATCTTCACCTGCTTGAGTGTCGTCATCTTCCCTCGGCCAGCGAATGCACTGACGGTATCACAGCCTGTAAAGGCATGCATACCAATCAATGAATCACACACGCTGCCTCCCAGTGTGCGGCTCAGTGTGGTGATATCCAGGAATCTTGTCCGGTTCTTCGTCCCGCACTTCTGGAACAGATGGGATGGGATCTTGTGGCACATGCCAAGACACAACACCATGACGTCTGTATCTTCTGCAGTGATGATGACAGACTTGTTCCCAGATTCTGCTGCATGAAGTGCATGGAGAAGAAGGCGTGTGTCTGCTTCTTCTTGAGTTGACTTAAGCTCAGGAGCCTCTTCCCACTGCTCTTTGGTGATCTTGAAGCAGCGCTGCTCACATGTGACATACAGCTCCTTGTCCTTGAGCTTCTCCCTGTGCTGTGGTGCCTTCCATTCTTCTACCAAGAACTTGATAAGACTTGCCTTGTTGGAGGAACTACCGAGTAACTTTCTCCACTGCTGGATGTTGTGCCCAGGTTGAATGTTCTTGAAATGAATTCCTGTGCCTGCACTTCTTTTGGCTCGTTCTGCATCCTTGATGGATGTCTCCTTGTAGATATCAAACACAACATCAATGCGCCTGCTCTTAGCACCTTCATGAACAGCGTGACTCAGTGCTGTACCTGCAAGCTGTGATGCAGTTTTGTCGTTTCCCTTCAGTTTGTGGACCAGGCTCATCCCATCAATTATGGTAGCAGAGGGCTCGGGTATCACTTCTGCAGGAGAAACATTCCTCTCTAACTCCTTTGCGAGGGCAGCCTTGTTGGTCTTGCGGAGAGACCCATCACCGCTGGCAAGTGCCCAAGGCAAAGGCCCCAGGGGATGAGCCAAGACATCACTCATTTTGAGCTTTCTGTTCTCGGCAACAAGGATCATCTGGCCAAATAGGTTCCTGTCAGCCTTTAAGATAACCTCCTTGGCATGGTCTTGTGAGCGTGGCTTCATTCTGATGTTAGTGAACGTTCTCAGTTTCGTCTTCGTCATCGTGTCATGAAACTGTATAGTTGGCGTATCGATCTCCAGGCGCTCTTCCTTGAAGGCTTGATATGCATCCTCTCCTATTCTGTAGGCCCCTAGAAGGTCTTTGACAACTTCTGGTGGTGCCATAGTCGCAGTTGACAAACTGACAAGATCTTCTTGCTCTGCGTTGAAGGGGTTCAACCAGCTGGTCTCCATCAGTTGAACTAAAGATTGGACATCGGCCTCATCTCTTCTAATCCTGGGCATCTGTAGGTCTGGGTGGCTGAAGTCAGTATACTTTTGGCCTACTACCATAGTCCTGAGCTGCCTTAAGTAACTGCTGCGATACTCCGATGTCAGGTAGTACCTGGCGACAGCTCCGCCTTTCAGGCTGAAGCCTTTTGTGCCCCCTGGTGTCTGGGTGTCTTTGTTGATCGTCTCTTCGATTGTCTGGTCCACAGGGATCCGTCCAAAGGGATTCTTGCTACCGATCTGGACCGAAAAGCCACCTTGCATGAAGTGTTCATGGACCTCTGGGTGTTCAATGGGCAGTCGAGACATCAAGGCATAGTAGTAGGTTAGGAACCGGGCATAGTTCACTTTGTCATAGGCAAAACACCACGGTATCATCTGTCGGATTGCTCCTAGGTGGAGCATCCAGTTGCCTTCTCTGGAGGCTCGAATTAAGTCCAGCATGATCTCAACCATGTCCAGGTATGACATCCAGAATGCTGAGAGGTTGTGTTCATCTCTGAGGGTCTCAAGATAAACTTGGAAAAGCTTCATGATATGTGTGCATGATTCACTCTCCATCAGCTCTTGAAAGAGTCCCTGAGACACATTGCTGTGAAAGCTGTTGATGTCCTTCAGTGTTTCATCTAGATGGTGTATGTCCCTTGAATGGTTTTCTTCTAGCCATGAAAGGAAGCCTTTCCATGCAAGCCTCATCAGTGCTTCATACACGAGCTTGTGTAGTCTCACTGCTCTGTTGTACCTCTTGCCGTTCATCACTCCTGACACTGATCCTTCTGCGATGATACCTGATTCCACACACAGATCTCTAAGACCTGCATCTTGAAACCTCTTTCCTATGGTGGAGATGAGATTACAGATTGTGTGGAAGACGCCCATCCTGATGATAATGTTCTTGAACTTCTCTTGTTTCCAGATAACTTCGGCAGCTTTGGCATAGAGTGCTTGATCAAACACGCACACAATCTTGTTAAGCTGTAAGGACTGCATGATAGCATGCGTTTGTTCCAAGATTTCATTAACGGTGGACATTTCTGTTGCGGGAGCATTGATAGTGGGCAGGTAGCTTACAGTGTCCTGAACCACTGCAATGTCTCTGCGCATTTTGATGTTGAACCCAGTCCAACTGCTGATGGACTGGTCCTCATGGTCTGACATTCGAGTAAGAAGCCAGATATGGTTCTTTGTCTTTGAATCCTGGACTTCCTTGGTAGTGTCGACATACGCAGTCTCAATCCTAGGTGGCCCTGCCCGCCGCCCAACATTGTATATTGGCAGCATTGATGATGTCTGAGTGATGCTTCTTATCTTGGACTTGGTAATCTCTGGCAGGACTTTCTCTGGCACAGAGCCTGCAACCTTGGACTGGACAGCAATGCCATTGACTCTATGAGAAGTACCTGCTCCACTTAGGGTCTCTTCAAGTCGGTCAATGTTATTCCAGGCCAGGGTTGTGAACACACCAGGGTAGATGTTTGCTGGCAGTGGAATGTCATCCTTTGAGCATTCCAGCTTCTGGATACAAAGGGCTGTATCGATCTCGATTCTCGCAGAAGATACATACTTTGGCATACACCCTGCTAGTACTAGGGGCATCCCTTGATGCCCTCCTCCTGGGGTCGACGCTTGCTGATTCTATCTTGACACCCTTGGCAAGGATAGAATCCAGTGACTTCTTCATTGTAAAGAGACTACGACATTTACGGTGATAATGTATGTGTGGTATTCCTCCTTCTTCAAGGCCCTTGGCTGCTTCCAGGACTGGATCATGCTGCCTGATTTCTGCAGCCCTGAGCAATGTGTTCCAGGAGTCCAAATCCTGTGGTGACACCAGAGCATCGCTGTCATCATCAGAGTAGTGGATGATACAGTCGATCCGTGCTCTCTTCCTCGCAGATGGTTCCATCCTGCCGTCAAACAGTCGACACACACCTGCAAAAAATATCACCATTAAACCATGAACAAACAAACACATTACATGGAAACCACTCTACATATGTTTGCTCCTTCCAATAATAAATTATCCCCAAAATATAACAAAAAATCCCCAAATATGAAATAAACCCCTAAATATGGAGAAACTTGAAATACACATCGGAATAATTCTTGTAGAGAATCAAATAAGCTACAAGAGCTGTTTGAATATATTTTTCAATGTTCCCCATATTTAAGGATTTATTCTAGATTTAGAGGAAAATACCCAAAATATAGAGTATATTCCGAAATATAAGGAAATTTGAAAAATACCTAGGAACAACTCTGGTAGAGAATATAATTCTACATAGGTGTTCAAAGTTTCGCGATGATTGTGTGATGGATTTTAAAGATAATGAGGAAAACGCCGAGCGTCACGCTAAAAATCTTTATTTTTGGGTAGCGCCCCTATTGCATCAAAAAAATTAGACTAAGCTACCAGTGCGAGAAGGCTATCATATCTTAATGTACTTACAGTCACTCTATAAACATTTTAGTACCATTCGTGTTTAGTCACCCCAGGTGGTACCGATATCTGGCCTGGCTCATGGACTAATAGTGGTATGACACAAACTATGTGGTATACCAACACACCTGTAATAATGGGGACTGTGAGCCCCAATGTTATAGTGGTATGACACAAACTCGTCTGTCACGTCGGCTCACCCTCCACCTCCAGTCAGGCGCTATAACAGACCACTAACAATCCCTGCACCACCCTCCCTTAATCCGCACCTACTTTAATAAACACACCTCCATAATCAATAATAAAAATGACCCTAGAAGACTCTCAATACTCGAAGCACTTTATATTCAAGCATTAAGCCCTAACACAAATAACCAAGCCCTTGACCTCCAAATGTTACCGTCAGCGAAGCGCCACTACCCCGCAATAGCTCCCACACACCACCACCCTCCTAAGCCCCCCTCTCCTACGCAGCCCAAAACGCAGCCGAACAGTACCTCGACCACCAGCAGCCAACCAGCGACGACTTCATAGACTCCCAGCCAACCACTGACAAGATACGGCGAGCGACTTGCTAGGAGGTTACCCGCCACCAATGGCATGCACCCGAACGCACAGTAGCTCCGCCCACATCTCGCCCCCCTAATTCTTGAATATGTATATATATACTCATAGATAGTTTACAAACAAAGTACTCGGCCTCACATTCGACAAAAACATCCGATTCCACAAACAAGCACAAACTTCCATTGCCATTGCATCAAAATCACTACAAACCATCTATCGTTTCAGAAATGCCTCAATAAAAACCAAGCTTCACTTATACAAAGCACTTATAAGACCTCTTTTGTGCTACGTCCCACTCAGCATTTCACTTTCGGCCCCTACCAACCAACTAAAATATCAAAGAATACAAAATAAAGCACTGAGGTGGATGTTCGGGACTCAGTGGTATGAGTTCCAGACGGCACAACATCTTCACAATCTAGCCCACATCCCCCCTCTAAATACTTATTGGCAGCAATTAGCAGAAACACAAATTATAAAACTTGAGACCTTTCATGATAACTTCATCCAAATTTTCAACATAATTTTACACCGCCCCTTGTCAAACCTCCTTCACCCCAACAACAGAGAGGCACCCATTCCAATATTCACTTAAAATCAGGATTGGTAGAGGAGGTGGGTCATGCCGGCTCGTCCACAGTCCAGCCTCCCTACCACTCCTGACCTAGATTCCTAGCTTCACTTCCCATTAAAATGTATAATTTCACAGACAAAGTACAAGACAACAACCTTTTAACGTAACTCCTATAATAATAACAGTACAGCCTTCTTACAGGTTCTGCCACTGACAGACTTCCCCAGCAGTACCCCTTTTGACTCAATGCCACCCAAAATTACCTCCCCCTATACCATTTTCGAATACTACCACCCAAAAATACAACCCCAAAACATGCAAGCACTTTCGATCTTATACCATCCAAAATTAACTTGCTCCCCATCCCTTGCCCCCTTCTTGGCAAGCCATCCTGAATCACTAAAGTAACTTCTCCAACTAAATCAACTCAACCCCAGCTCAATTATTCAACTCACGCACGTTGGGTCAAGCCCCGACACCCTATTTCTCCCACTATTATCACTGTCTCTCCTACTTAACCAATAAAAACTTCCCTTCTTTCACCCTCACCCACCTTTTCTATATTCATTCATTCATTCATTAGTTTAATCATTCCTTGAAAATGCTAGGTGTCTAGCAAAACGTCGGATTATAACCATGAACTTTGCCAACCTTATTCAACTTCTTACTGAACCTCAAGTTTGATTAGAAATATTGAAAACCTGAACAATATAATTTTGAATGCGGAAACAGCTTCATCTTTTAACCTCGTATGTCTTAAAGAAAATGTATTACCTTGCTACACTAACATATATACATATATATATATATATATATATATATATATGTATATATATAAATATATACTTTTGTTTTCTTTTTTTTAGGGGGACTTAGCAATAAAATAGGAGGCACGGGAGAACAGCACTATGGAGGTTGGTAATCCCCGGTATTATTTATTATCACAGTGAGGCCCTCTCTGGATCTTGGGACTAGTCTTTAACCGGTATAGGGTTCGGGACCTCGTCTACTATTTTATACTGTATATTATTTCGAACACACTTCTCCGTCTCCATATTATCACATGATTTCTAGAACAGATTAGCAACATTATTACTTTCAATATCAGAAGCCCAGGTATTCGCACCCACCGCAGAATATAAAGTAGCGCCGACTACCCGAGAGGGCTGCACAATGACAATATAATATTCTACGTGGAACACATACCCCCGTAACGAAATTGTCATGAAATATTTATTAATTTTTGTTGCATTCACTTTAGTTTAAACACATTTTGCTAACACCCCATAAGGAGACCCTCTGATTGCCCATGCCAAGTTTCATCACCGTCGTCCCAAGCGTTTGGAGATTAGAGGGTCGCAAACATGCAAACATAATATACAACATTACATTTTGTATATAGATGAATGTGAAGAAATGCATTTATATATTGTTCCAACTCTACCCCTAGACATACGCTTATAGCTTGTAGATTCGATTGCTCAACACGATGAAGTAAGAAGGTCTTCATCCAGATTGCAAGTGAGACAGCGAAACAAATGAGATTTGGAACTAGCTCGTTCGTAAACTTGTCTTTGCAGACATACGTATTATAAAGAACTATTCTCTTGAACCCCCTGAGGATGATAACGCATTTGATCAGTTAATTCTGGCTATCATTAGACGATTTTATTCGGGTTCGGAATGGTCTGTGGGAGTCAGAGGCATGATTGAGATGGTTTGTACCTTTTATATTCCTAGAGAACATTTCTAATCTGTCTTAAGTCTCCCCATCACAGCCAGAATACCAAAACAAAAACAAAAATATCCTCGTATCCTGAGAGAATTAACCTTGACTTGAAACACAAATACAAGGACTCCAACTGGCCTAGTGCTACTCGTATTTATGATATATTATATGTATGCATTATAAGACGAACAATGGCAAACAAAGCGTATTGATTTAACCTGTAATTTTTTTTTTTTTTTTTTTTTTTTTTTTTTTAAAGACCTCCGTCTACGTATTGTGAAAAACCTGTTATCCTCCGGCAAATTGTGGGGTTGAGTGAGTGAAGGGGGGAGACAGTGAATGAAGGAGGATGCATGTTTTTCATAATACGTGTTGCTAGCCCCAAACGCGCGAGCAACTGTGGCTTTCAACCATCCGACACATCCCCTTTTATTAATGTGCATCACACATGTTACATACAAATAAGGTTTATGTTTTGTTTTACCCTACTGTGGAAAGACTACGGATACACCACTCCTGCCGGGGCCTCACGCAGTGGCATGACCCAGTCCTGTCGAACTGAGCTCATGACGCTGGTGGCATTGCCCCGGAGGATAGCCATCCCTAGTCTTTGCTTGAGCCAGAGGGTTTCCCGGGGTTCTCCTGAAACTTCTCTGATTTTACGGCCTATTTCATTCACCATCTTAAGGGTGGTGGGGCCGAAGACTCCTGAAGTTTCGAATGCCAGGGGCTCGAACTGATGAATTCTGGCGATGGCTTGATATTTTTCTCGCTTTTTATTTTCTGCTATCCGGGCGGCTTCACCTGCTTCGTCGGCGTTTCTGGCGGCGTTGGTTGTGGAGAAAGTGTCAACACATGTGGCATCCCACACGAGGCACCGGCCATTCTTGTAAGAGAATGTGGTCATCCCATCTGGCCGTTTGCCGTCTTCTCTGTGAAGTCCATGTGGTTCGAGGATTGATGCACAGTTAGCACTCTGCAGGGCCCGTTTTATGACATCATTTAGTGCAGAGTGTCTTGGCAGGCGGCCTGCGTTGTAATTACATGACAAGGCATGGTGACCTTGAGCATCCATCCTCCCATCACACTTGCAAGTGTGTGGGTGACAAACTGCCGCACCCACTCTGAGCGCGATGGCGACCCGGAGCGCTTCAGCATCCAAGTGAGTTCAAAGAGGTGGGATTAAATGTGTATTTATGTTTTTAATGTCTAATTTTGTATATAGCTATAGCAACAACAAAATATAAACATATTTAATAGCTGTAAATCTTGCTGGCTGTATTATCAAAATCAATAGTTCGCCGAAATCCTTGATGATACATTGTGTGAAGTCTAGACAGCAGGGCATAAGATATTTTTCCTAAATGACAGGATTGTTTTCGCTCGCCAGGAGAAAAATTTAATTAGCTTTTTATAATCTAAAATATTTGTTGTTACTGAATTATTCACAGAATACGATTAAGTAATCCATATTCTCAAAATAAATTGTATGATACTGTGAAATGGCTTGGGTGTAAAAAGTATAAATTTTTAAAAGGTTTCTCTTATATATTGTGTGCGTGAAGAGTGAGAGACTTGGACTTTGAAATGGTCGTGGCGGAGGGACGAATTGGGGAACAACTAGGTTGATTGTAGGGAGGTACTGGTACAATAAGATAAACTACAATGCAACTAGAAAAAGAGAATAAGATAGATTGTACACCACTTTGTAACTGTCACCTTAATAAAAAAAAAAAAAAAAAAAAAAAAAAAAAGGTAACATGCTTACATTACTGAAATGTTTGTGGACATGCAGTAATGCAAGTAATGGTCACTCTTCTGTAAATCTAAAATGGCTTACCGGTACTTAAGAATGGGAAAGGAGTGGGACCTTCTTTTTTTTTTTTTTTTTTTGTGTATGTGGTATAAAAGCTTAGGTATTATTCTAGATCCCGTTTCACAGCACAGAAGGGTGTGACTGGAAGTTTGGTGGGAGGGCTTGTGGCTTTGGCTCCGCTGCATGTCTGCCTGCCGAGATCGGAACCTCTCCGGGTGGTCAGGGGCCGGGGGAGTGCTGGAGCGACCTTGGTAACCCTGGTCTCTGGGTCTTCTCCTGGGTGACCTGGATGTGTGTGAGTTTGTGTTTTTTATCTGTGTTTATTTTTTGTTTTATGTTGTTTTTGTGTTTTCCCTGTTCTTGCTCTGTCTTGAGTCGGCTACCCCCAAAATGGGGATTAGGCCTGAGCATATAGATAGATAGATAGTTTCACAGCACACTCATCAATTTATATGGCTTCTATAAATTTGTCATATACCATACTTCATTCCTATATAGGTCAGTAGCGGCGCAAATGGAATTATAATTACTGTGAAAAAGTTAATATTTACCTCCTGTTATCCACAGTCAAAGCTGAAGATTGCGGAGTAAATACCTTAGACTTCATCAACTTTTTTTTCGGCGACCGTCAATCTTTTATTATTTTAATACCAAACAGCAGGGGTGTGGGGGCGGCAGCCCCAACCTATAATACTAGGATAAGTTAGGTAAGGTTGTTAGGCTAGGCTAATTTTACCCCTATTTTCGTCTTTTACCCTGCAATTTTCCGGATATTCATAGCCCTCCCCACTATTGGGAGCCGTGTTTTTAGATTGTTGGATAATGGGTAAATACTCATTTCCGCCAGTCCTTAGTATAAAACAACACTGTATATTAAAGAAAACTGACAAAAACAAAAACACAAAACGCTAAATTCGTTGTGAAACCGGTTCTAGAATTTTACCAAAGCTTAGAATACAAGCTATTTCTTTTATATTTCTAAACGTAGGTGTGTATGTGTTTCAGTAAAATGTGCAATATGCATTGCCTACATTTCACAATATTCTTAACCAAATAAATACAGTATATATATATATACACTGTATACAGTATATACAGTATATATATACCGGTATATATATATATATATATATATATATATATATATATATATATATATATATATTATGCCGATGATTGGGCAAGCCACCCTCAACACTCAGCTGCCTGCACATGCTGGAGTGTACCAGGGCACCCCTACCACCACTACCAGACACCAGACGATGGGAGCCCCTCCTACCCCTGGTCAGACACCCCTACAGCTCTACCACACCAGTGCCATGCCCCGACAGGTGAGGGACACCACAGAGGCGCCCCCATACAGCCTCTCAACTTTTCGGTACCCACACCCGAGGGTCCCCCCTGCCCCATCCAGAGCCAGCCCAGGTCGTGCAGCACCTCCTCCAGCCAAATGAACACCATGCCTCTCGCCCCGCACAAACCAAGGGCAGCGCCGTCCATTTGGACCTCACAATGGTAGGGTCTTCCCTTCGCCAGTTTTTTCACATTCAGAATGAGCCCAGAATTCACAAATCCCCCGAGAAAGAGAGTGTCGCCCCTCCCCACAGTCTAAAACAAAATAAACTCCCACGGACTACTTGGTCACCAAAAAGACGGTGCTACAGTCCCGCGCCACCTGGAATTGGCCAGCTCCCGGGTCACCTCAGCCAACCAGGATGACCGGACGCCACCCCCACCCGTCGCCCATTGGTCCCTGGAGGGGATCAGGAGGCGAATCCTGAGGGTCCTACCACTACTCTCCCCCTTACCCCCGTTGCCGGAGCGACAGGGGCCTATGTCACAGTAGAAAGGGCCAAGGTCGCCCTTTTTCCTTGCAGCCAAAAAAGTCCGAGGAGTACCTAAAAAGTGAATAGGTGCTCAGACCAGGTTAGGGAAAGTATCTCTCAATCCCTCCTGAGTCTGAGTGTTCTATAACCTCTCTAGGTGTTCCAATGACCTAAATACTCGGTGTGGTAATTTATTGTTTGTTACTCTACCTGTTTACGGCTAATCCCGACAGATGTTAGTCAGGAGTAATTAAAAATCTCCTAGTATCTTTGTCAGCCTTACTGCAGAAGATACTGCTAGGTGATGTATATTATACATAGTCTGTCTGTCAGTCCCTCTCTAACATAACTTTATATTCGACAAGAATGTCTATATATTATACCCTCGACACGCTACCTATAACTTATATCGTTATCTATGAGTAGACTGTTACTAGTTTGTTTGGCCACTCAGCCACCAAACCTCCGCTTACCTATAGACGACCAGCTCTACCTTACACGTAAACCATATTAGAGTCAAGCTAGTTTTCCCCAAACATCCCTGCCACACTCACGAGCACTATTAACACTCAACGAGCGGCTAGGTCGGTAAATTCCACTACCAGCCAAGCGGGTGGTTGTACCCTAAACGAGCTTATTTCCATGCTCTTTTTCATGCATAAACAAGAGCCAGAGCGTAATACAATTATGTATCCCTGAAAGGGTGATAACTGAGCTTTCCAATGACACCTGAACCATTCTTCTACGATCACTGGTTGTCTTGCAACGATCGTGCAACCGAAGGGCAACCGAATCGCTAAAATACGGTCATTTCGTGTACATAATTACATGTGTAGCGAGGGAGGGAGGGTAGATGTGTGTGTAGTATAAGTCAGTAGGCCCACGGCAACTGTGGCGAGCGGTCATGAGGCAACCTATGCTCCTCCCGTCGCTCGTCTCTCTCTCAGAGCCAATATTGCGCCAAAATTGCACACAGACTTAAGTCGGGCCCCGCCACATAGTCCTTTCTTCTCCATACGGACTTAAGTCGGGCCCCGATAGACAAGGCGTAAGATTATTCACAATATCAACTTTGTATATTTCTCTGTACGTCGTGTATTCCTTATTTGTTTATGTTTGTTCCTAATTATTATCCAAGTTCTTGAGGTATGTGATGTAAATAATCAATATAAATCTGATTATTGATATTGCCCTCTTCTACGCTAGAGTATTTATGACCTATGACACATGACCTACAGTATATACAGCATATGATTTCAGAATTGTGTTAGTACTGCTGTCCATATGTATATAACTCAACTACTACTATCCCCCGCTATAGTAGATGTGTATAGTAGATTCAGTATTCACTGAAATGCTTCTCCCTCGACATAATAGAACCTACATCCATACGGTGTAGTTAATGCAATCCTAAAAACCTCCTCATCTATAAAAAGGGCTGGTATCTCAGTATATATATATATATATACATATACAGTACTGTTTCTATTTGCACTAGACATAACAAAAGCTTTTGATAGAGTCTGGTTCATAATCACTTGTATCCAAGCTACCTTCTTCAGGCTTCTATAACTCTATCTGTGCCTTTGTTTTAAATTTCCTTTCCGGCCTTTCCATAAATTACCATCCTTCACTTCTTCAACGTATCAACTCCGGTGTTCCTCAGGGTTCTATCCTATTCCCAGTCCTATTTCTAATTTTCATAAATGGTCTTCTCAACTGTTCCTCTAGTACTATCCACTCCTATGCTGATGACTCTACCCTATACTATTCAACTAGTTTACCACAACCACCTTCCTCAAAGTCACTCCAAAACTCACGTGGTAAGGCCATTGCATGCCTATCCTCTGATCTTTCAATAATTTTTGATTGGGGCAGAGTAAATCTTGTTACTTTCAATGATTCTAAAACCCAATTTCTCCATTTATCTACTAGTCACAATCTTCCTCTTGAATATCCCATATTTGTCAACAAAACTCAAATCTACCCCTCTTTTTTTCTCAATATTATTAGTGTCTCCTTATCTTCAAAATTTTCCTGGAAAAAACATAATTATCACCACTCTTGCTAAAACGGCTTAGATCCCAGAGGTTGGGTATGCTCAACTGTCTCTGTGGGTTCTTTTCCCCCGCACAACTTCTTCCTCTGTACAGGGCAGTGCGTTCAAGTTCTATACAAGGTGTCCTAAGTTTGAGTCCCGGGAGGATCCATTCTTTCTGCTTTCATGAATTGCATTTGGGGGTGCTTGATGATAAGAACGAAACAAAAATAATAATAATAAAAAAATAAAAAAATAAAAAATAAAATATATATACAGTATATATATATATATATATATATATATATATATATATATACACAGTATATATACTGTTCAATAAGGACTTACCTAATTGCAGCAGGCCGGCCAAGCACACGAGCACCAGCATCCTGTCTTGATGTCTAGGGCTCCGGTGCTGCTGCTGAGAGGTTGTGGTGTTATGGTGCTGTTGTGGAGGTGCTGAAATGTTGTGATGTTATGGTGCTGTTGTGCTGCTGCTGAGAGGTTGTGGTGTTATAGTGCTGTTGTGGTGCTGCTGAGTGTAATGATGTTGAGAGGTTATGGTGATGTTGTGGTGATGTTGAGTGTAATGATGTTGAGAGGTTATGGTGATGTTGTGGTGATGTTGAGTGTAATGATGTTGAGTGTAATGATGTTGAGAGGTTATGGTTATGTTGTGGTGGTGCTAAGTGTAATGATGTTGAGAGGTTATGGTGATGTTGTGGTGGTGCTAAGTGTAATGATGTTGAGAGGTTATGGTGATGTTGTGGTGGTGCTAAGTGTAATGATGTTGAGAGGTTATGGTTATGTTGTGGTGCTGCTGAGTGTAATGATGTTGAGAGGTTATGGTGATGTGGTGGTGGTGCTAAGTGTAATGATGTTTAGAGGTTATGGTGATGTTGTGGTGGTACTAAGTGTAATGATGTTGAGAGGTTATGGTGATGTTGTGGTGGTGCTAAGTGTAATGATGTTGAGAGGTTATAGTGATTTGGGGTGGTACTAAGTGTAATGATGTTGAGAGATTATGGTGATGTTGTGGTGGTGCTAAGTGTGGTGGTGCTAAGTGTAATGATGTTGAGAGGTTATGGTGATGTTGTGGTGGTGCTAAGTGTAATGATGTTGAGAGGTTATGGTGATGTTGTGGTGGTACTAAGTGTGGTGATGTGGTGGTGCTAAGTGTGGTGATGTTGAGAGGTTATGGTGATGTGGTGATGTTGAGTGTGGTGATGTTGAGTGCGGTGATGTTGAGTGTGGTGATGTTGAGTGCGGTGATGTTGAGTGCGGTGATGTTGAGTGTGGTGATGTTGTGGTGATGCTAAATGTGATGTTGAGAGGTTACGGTGCTGTTGTGGTGCTGCTGAGTGTGGTGATGTTGAGAGGTTATGGTGATGTGGTGATGCTAAGTGTGGTGATGTTGAGAGGTTATGGTGATGTGGTGATGCTAAGTGTGGTGATGTTGAGAGGTTATGGTGATGTTGTGGTGATGATAAGTGTGGTGATGCTGAGAGGTTATGCTGATGTTGTGGTGATGCTAAGTGTGGTGATGTTGAGAGGTTATGGTGATGTTGTGGTGGTGCTAAGTGTGGTGATGTTGAGAGGTTATGGTGATGCGAAGTGTGGTGATGCTGAGAGGTTATGGTGATGTGGTTATGCTAAGTGTGGTGATGTTGAGAGGTTATGGTGATGTTGTGGTGATGTTGAGAGGCTATGGTGATGTGGTGATAATAAGTGTGGTGATGAGAGGTTATGGTGATGTTGTGGTGGTGCTAAGTGTGGTGATGTTGAGAGGTTATGGTGATGTTGTAGTGATGCTAAGTGTGGTGATGTGGTGGTGCTGCTGAGAGGCTATTGTGGTGATGCTAAGTGTAATGATGTTGAGAGGTTATGGTGATGTTGTGGTGATGCTAAATGTGGTGATGTTGAAAGGTTATGGTGATGTTGTGGTGGTGCTAAGTGTGGTGCTGTTGAGAGGTTATGGTGATGTTGTGGTGCTGCTGAGTGTAATGATGTTGAGAGGTTATGGTGATGTTGTGGTGCTGCTAAGTGTGGTGATGTTGAAAGGTTATGGTGATGTGGTGATGCTAAGAGTGGTGATGCTGAGAGGTTATGGTGATGTGGTGGTGCTAAGTGTGTTGATGTTGTGGTGCTGCTGAGTGTGGTGATGTTGAGAGGTTATGGTGATGTTGTGGTGATGCTAAGTGTGGTGATGTTGAGGTTATGGTGATGTTGTGGTGATGATGAGTGTGGTGATGTTGAGAGGTTATGGTGATGTGGTGGTGCTGAAAGGTTATGGTGATGTTGTGATGCTAAGTGTGGTGATGCTGAGAGGTTATGGTGATGTTGTGGTGGTAAGTGTGGTGATGTAGAGAGGCTGTGTTGTGGTGGTATTGATAGGCTGTATTGTGGTGTTGATTGTGGTTTAGTGTCGTGCTGGTGATGAGCATTGGTGGCTCTGAGAGGGTATGGTATGGTGGTATTAAAATGTTATGGTTTAATTGCACTGTGATGTTGAGGCTATTTTTCAGTGGTTTTGAGAATTTGTGTTGAGGTTATTATTGTTGTGGTAGAATCGTGTAGTGCTGAATTGGGTGGTGTTGGTAAATGGTGGTGTTATAAAGTGGTGTTGATTAGGGTGGTTCTATGATGTGGTGTAAATCGTCAGCTAGCCTATATGCAGTGAGGGTATTAATGTGTGATTCTGAAGACCTGATAAGCTGCTTCTAAGAGACGGTAGTGATAACGATGGGAGAGTGATTCTGAGCAGGACGGCGGTGTTGTGAAATGGTGTTGTTATGGTTTTGAGATGATATATTGGTGTAAGTTAGTGATTATGCAGAAGTGTCAATTTGCTTCGATGTTGAGTTGGCACCGTAGTATTGCAAGGAGGATCCAGAGTAGTGAGTAGGTTTCCACTGACTTTCTCCATAAAGTTTTCGATTTTTTTTTCTTTTACATGATCTTATAGTGTCATTCTAGAACCATAACATCTTTCTAATTTTTTGTTTTTATCTGTGCTATAAGTTGCCAGCGCGATCTTGTCACTTGTGCCACTGTTCTGCACTTTATTAATTTCTATGAGGTCACTTTTCAGTAAATTGTCTCTGAATTGAATATTGCAACACAAGGTCTGATGCCAGTGTAGTGTTACTTTACAACGTCAGGTATACTATTGTGCATCTAGGTTGTTGCTATATTGTGTGTCTTACATGTTTAAAATAAATTGTATTTCAATTTTCATTAACTGATTTATAGATATTCTAATATCTGGAAATTAACAGTATGTACATATATACAGTATGTACTGTATATATATATATATATATATATATATATATATATATATATATATATATATATATATATATATATATATATATATATATACACTGTATATAAGACGACAAATAAACTGTGATAAACCAAGTTTGATATATTATTTAGATGTTTACGTTTTCATTACCTACATCACAGCACACACAATATACCTTACCTTTAACACTGACACATAATACTAACAATAATAATAACACAAATAATAATAATATTAATATAGGGTTGGATTTAATTGAGATATATGGAGGTATATCGAGTCTCATGAAATGGTGCAAATAAATCATGTATTTGTTGATGAATGACGTCAATCCCTACAACGTCGTGTCTCCTTAGGAAACAACGTAAGGCTTGCCACAGAAGGAAACATTTAGGCAATTTATTTATTTTTGTTTTGGAATTCTACGATATTTAACGATTCTGCCACCCAAAGCTTAAAAAGCAATAACTGATGTAGTGCTTACCCCTTTGATTAACTTAAGCCCTGCTTAAGGGAGCCCACCTCGTTTTTTTTCTTTCTCTCCTTCTCTCTTTGGCTTGTATCCATTCGGCCCCATTCAGCCTACTGTTTCAAGACGTTTATCCCCATTCAGGTGTCAATATTTGCCTGGCGAGCGGTAGCGAGCCAGCATATATATATTTTTGTTTTACAGCAAGCTAAATTTGTACATTTTTCGATCGAAAAATGTCTCCGGCGAAGCCGGATTTCTCCATACAATGCTGGCTCGCTATCGCTCGCCAGGAAGAATTCGACACCTGGATGGGGATAAACTTCTTAAAACAGTTGGCTGAATGGGGCCAAATGGATACAAGTCAGAGAAAGAGAGAAAAGGAGAGAAAGATAAACAAAACAACTGGTGACCCCCCATAAGCTGAGTAAAATATTTTAATATAAGTCGGAATATAATACAAGAGGTGTCGTCATACTGAAAGGGTTAACCTCTTCCACAACATGGCGTTCTTTTGGTCTTTGTCTATCAGTAGATAATATAATTCAGCTGAGAAATAACCTCAAATAATCTAATACACTAAAATTAATATCCTGTAGTAAGAGTGATCGGTCATGTTTGTCTTTAGACGCCATTTTGGTGACGTAATTATCAAGTATGCATATTTGTGTTCATATATAATTTTGTTCTAAAGGCCAAATTCTATATCCTCTACCAGTATTGCCGCATGTATATTTTGATTAAGGACCTATCTGAATGTAAATAGGGGCTAATGACACCAGTGGTTGAAAGAAGCCCCGACCGAATGCTGGTTCATTCTAAACTGCAGGCTCGCTATCGCTCGCTAGGAAATATTCGAAGCCTCAATGGCACGAAAGATCTTAAAATTGACAAAGAAATTGGGTGAATGATCTTAAAATAGCCAAACTAATGGGGCAAACATCATAAAATGTCAAAACTAATGGGGGTAAACATGAGGGAGAAGGGGTGTCCAAAAATAACCACCCCTCTAAGGATTGTACTAATAGTGACGTCACTTCTACTTATATTATCGTGTCGGGGGAGATTGCCTGTTATTTCGCCAACATGTCTTTTCGTCCAAAATACGTCGGCTTGGTTACGTTAGGAGAAATGAAGCTGGGTTGTAGGGATAGGTTAATTTAGGTTGCACTATTTGTTCAGGGTAGGCTTTGTTAGGTTAGGATGTAGGGATACATTAGGGTAGATTTGCTTAGGTTACGGAGACAGGATAAGCTTGATTAGCTTCGGTTAGGATGGGTTAGATTAAGTTAGAGTAGATTGGGTTAGGCTAGGCCGCTAGGAAGTCAGGATGGGTTAGGTTAAATTAGATTAGGCTAGACTATCAGAAGTTAGGTTAGGTTAGGTTGGGTTAGGATAGGTTAGGTTAGGTCGTCAGGTTAGGTTAGGTTGTCAGGTTAGGTTAGGTTAGGTTAGGTTGTTATGGTAGGTTAGGTTAGGTTGCTAGGTTAGGTTAGATTGTTAGGTTAGGTTGTTAGGTTAGGTTAGGCTAAGTTGTCAGGTTAGGTTGTTAGGATAGGTTAGGTTAGGTTGTCAGGATAGGTTAGGTTAGGTTGTCAGGATAGGTTAGGTTAGGTTGTTAGGATAGGTTAGGTTAGGTTGTCAGGATCAAAATATATACAGTATACACTAACAAGTAAACCCACAAGATACTAAAATTTCTGGTAGTTCGCCGAAATTTGCAAGTCTCGTAAATCGTGACGTCACGCATTATATGTAGGTGACAACAGAAGGAGAATGTTGTTCCACTTTGTTTTTCCATTGTTAATTCATGCTGAAGAAGTTTGCATGTTTTATGGCTAGACATTCAAGAAAGCACTCTACTAAGAACAAGTAGAATATGAACAAAAATCAATCAAGTTATTAATTTTGTAGTGATATTCGATATAAATATGCAGACGAAGGGAGCTCATGCCCTGCAGCCGCTATACTTCTATATTCACGCCCAATTACAAGTATATGTCGGTGAATGTTTACTTTATGTGTCTTGAATTAGGTTTGGTTAAGTTGGTTGGGATAGTTTTTATCACCAAATTAATTCAAATACATCGAAATAGAATTGTGATTCCATGCAAATGTCAGGGCATAGCGGCCGCGGCCATCCCCCCCCCCCCCCCCACCACCACCACCACCAGACGAAAGCACAGTTCAGTCATAACGAACTCTCTTATAGAGCATAATTTTATTATATTACCAAGGTCTATTATTGTATGCTGGTGAAAGTTATGATAATTGAAAAAGAGAAAAACCTGGAAATTGTTTAGGTACTCATGATATGATAATGGTGAAAAAGAAAACAAATGATAGAAAATGTCAGTCATAATAACGGGGCTCGTGTGCTGTCTGATCCCGAGTGGCTTTAGACGGTGTTGCTATAGTTCAAAGTATCTTATTTTTTAATATGAACACCATATGAGGAGGAGCACTTTATTGACAACGTTTCGCAGATAGCTTCTTCAGGTCACTAACAGACGCTAGGTCCTTGGACACCTTTAGTATCAGTCATGACAGGTGGGGGAGGCAGTACCTACAGTGTAATCATACTGCATGTACCCGGGGTACGTTGTGGTGACTACATTTATAGGAAGTTTATACTGTTCAGGCAATCATGAGTTAGTGGGAGAAGGTTAATGGGAAAATAATAATGAACTAACTCAAATTATCGTACGAGCCAGCTGTGCTAGTGTATGCTGCCCTCTCTTAACCCTGGCTACCACCATGTATATTCCGCATATCTTTCACTATCTTATGACACAGTAAGCACCCCCATGACCAAAATATCGCAACATTAACCCATTTTTACGACACTTCACCGTAATCCTCATTATGGAAAACAATAGGTTAGCATGATGAGTGAGTTGATGACGGACCAATACTACATGCAGACAGTATGCTATGATATTCATGCAACGATTTTATCCCGAAAATGATATAATAATGACTCCTTACAGTGGTGACAAGGTCACAAGATACCGTCTTAGACTTAATCGCAACTAAATATAGTATACTCCAATGCAAGACATGTTATTCAGCTTTTCAAAGCCACACATCCTTAGATTCTTCAGGTTTGTATTATGAAATATGGCGCTACTGCCCAAGGAGTGACGTCACACTTAGGGACGGAGGTTCCAATTTCACTTCGGTGAGTTAACTCTTGTATGTATATAAACTTTGGTCAGGATAGGTTAGCTTAGGTTTAGGTTATCAGTATAGGTTAGCTGAGGTTAGGTTGCCAAAATTAGATTGGTAAGGTTAGGTTGTCAGAATAGGTTAGGTTAGGTTGTTAAAATAGATAAGGATAAGTTTTCAGGATAAGATACCGGTAGGTATGGTTAGGTTGTTAGGATAGGGAAGTTTGTCAGGATACGATAATGATGTCGGGATAGGTAAGGTTAGGATAGGATAGGTTAAGTTCAGTTATCAGAATAGGATATGGATTAAGTTATCAGGGTAGGTTAAATTAAGATAAAAACAGGATAGTATAAATTAAGTTAGGTTCGGTTGTCAGGATAGGACATAGGTTAGGTATGGTTTAGGTAGGATTGCTTAGACTATTTAATTTGGGATAGCTTAGGTTAGGATAGATTAGCAGAGTAAGTTAGAATAGGTAAGGCTGTTAGGGTAAGTTAGAATATGATAGGTTGTCAGAATAAGTTAGAATAGGTAGGTTGTTAGGATAAGTTAGAATAGGTTAAGGTGTCAGGATAAGTTAGAATAAGCTAGGTTGTCAAGATAAGTTAGAATAGGAAGGTGTCAGGATAAGTTAGAATAGGTTAGGTTGTCAGGATAAGTTGGAATAGGTTAGATTGTCAGGATAAGGTAGAATAAGCTAGGTTGTCAGGATAAGTTGGAATAGGTTAGATTGTCAGGATAAGGTAGAATAAGCTAGGTTGTCAGGATAAGTTGGAATAGGTTAGGTTGTCAGGATAAGTTGGAATAGGTTAGGTTGTTAGGATAAGTTAAAATAGGTTAGGTTGTCAAGATAAGTTATAATAAGTTAGGTTGTCAGGTTAAGTTAGAATAGGTTAGGTTGTCAGGATAAGTTAGAATAGGTTAGGTTGTCAGGTTAAGGTAGAATAAGCTAGGTTGTAAGGATAAGTTGGAATAGGTTAGGTTGTCAGGATAAGTTAGATTAGGTTAGGTTGTCAGGTTAAGTTAAAATAGGTTAGGTTGTCAGGTTAAGTTAGGCTAGATTAGGTTATGGTAGGATTACTTAGGTCAGGTTAATTTTGGATATGTTAGGATAGGTTCTTAGGGTATACTCAGTTATTCTCAATAACATTAAGGTTGGACATATCTGGATAGGTTTTGTGATGTTGCAGTAGGATAGGTTTGCATAGCTTAAGGCAAGTTAGGTGTCAAGATATGATTAGTTATAATTTAATTTAGGATAGGTTAGAATAGAAGTAAAGATGGGATAGCTTAGGCGAAGTAAAGATAAATTAGATTCTCTTATAAATAAAAAGCTTAGATGTGGTCGAATCGATTCTGAATATATGCGTGATGAGGAGCAAAATGTCTTTCAAGCTGGCAAATCGTAACGCGAGCGACGCACCAACGCAACGACACACAGAGACAGAGACACCCCCGCGGCACACACCCTACCCCAACCGTGTCTTGTCGTACACTGACCGAAGCTGCAATGCTTGCAAGCTGAATTGAGCCGAGGGATATCACGCCCCCCCCCCCCTACACACACACACACACACAGAGATGCATACCAATGTAGTATATGTGCTTGCATCGTAGAGGAAAACGAGTAAATTATCAACTTTGTCGTTTTGTTTGTTCCTTGGGAATCATCAGAGGCCGGCTGTTGATAAGAACATGTTGATTTATTGTGTTGTTTTCAATACTGAGCTGCTATTATATATTCAGACATATATGACTTATAGGATGTTTTGTGTCGACTGAGGATAAAAGTGTGTCATCTTACTGAAGGGTTTAAGTAAAAAGGTTCCATGACAAAAATGATTGTGTCAGCACACAATACTCGCTTTTCTTTCTCTCCCAGCCGCTAACAATGTTAACAGTATTCCCTTATTGGAACATCACAGTACAGGCAGCAACATTGCCAACATAATTCCGTACTTTTAATGGTCACACACATACATAACCATGAACATTTCTTGTTTTACTGCCTTATGGTCGTATTTTAGAGACATAATCTAGTTAAAAACCGTATTATTGAACAAGGCTTTCAAGTCATAATTATCTCCTCCAATGAAGTTGGACGGAGGTTATATTTTCGCCTTCGTTTATTTGTGTGTTTGTATATTTGTCCGTTTGTGTGTAAACAAGATATCTCAAAAAGTTATGAACCGATTTTACGAAATTTTCACCAAGTTTAGTGGTCAAAAAAGGATATGTGTTATAAACCGATTTTCACAAAACTTGGTGGGCAGATAGGGTATGCGTCAAATGATATGGGATTCAATTTAGGAGGCGATTAGGAAATTATAGCGAAATTTGGTGGGCAGATAGTATATACAGTACACCAAGGAAGAAGTAATTTAATTTAGGAGGGGATCTGGATCAAATCACACAACCCAAATCTAGATTTTTTTTTAGCCCTATGAAATTTTATGGTAAAGAACCAACCAGCGTATACAGAGGTATGCTCTATACCGAGTACCCCTCTACTGTAGCTTACGGTCTTGTGATGTTAACCCATAAACAGCGAGCGTCCTTATTTGAGTCTGAACCCTAAGAGGGCAAGCATCCTCATATGAGCCATGGCCTAAAAAAAGCCTTTCCAAACATCCCACTGTCACTCAAAACAAAGGAGTGTGTAAATATGTGAGATAATTCCTCTCCATACATCCTATCACTACTCCACATGTGTCCAAATTTCCCCCCCCCCCATCAATTATCACCTATTATTCTCTTATTCCTGTGATTATCGGTTTATTTATGGCACCAAAACTCCCTACCCGGTTTCAAGGTCGAAAGGGAGGGATGTGGAGGGAGGAGAGAGAGACTAGCCCGCACTACCTCCAGTCTCGCTCAGGAGCTCGTGAAGGAAGGGTGCAGTTTCGCTCTCTGTCAACTCCATGAATGAACCGCTCGGCAATATTTCGTGTTTGTCACCCCCCAAATACTATTCCCACTTGTTTTATTGTTGTAACATGTAACTATCTTCATATTAAACTTAAAATAGGTGCATATGAATATTTAGTAAAGATATTTATCAGATAATGACGATTTTCGTCAGAAATGAATGCAATAGCTTCGCCCCTCACGACGTTTAACGAATCGGAGTCTCGCCGCGGATAGGTTAATTATATATATATATATAGCTACCTAAGGTTGTGTTTGCCGCTCTTCTATTGGCACCGAGGAGCGAGCCGTCCCTCGATTTGGGTGGTATTTTGGTGCAGCAGCCTGTTCGAAGGGGCAGCACACTCTCCTGCTAAGATAATCTTGTCTGGCACTTTCTGCAGTTCGATATCAAGGGCTCTCTTGAAGTTGTCGTACGAGACGCCCCTCATGTCTCTTCAGCCCGGTTCACACGAGCCGTCTTTTGCGGGTCCGTTTTCGTGCCTGTGACGTCACATACAAAAATCGAACCCGGAAAACTAAAGTTGAAATGAAGTGCGGGCCGGACTCTGGGATGCGGAACGTATTTTTCTGGCGTAAGGTAAACACCTACTAGACGATCGTCAACATGGACTGAGAAACGATCTTTCTTGGTGTTTATTTCCTAATTTTGAACGAAGATGAACCAACACCGTAATTCAACAATGCATATTAACTAGGAAAATATATCAAAGCCAAGCTATCACAAAGCCTGCAGTTGCCCACATAAACACACATACTGTATAAGTGATCTGTTCCTCTCCGTGACCATGTTCATGGAAATATATTGCGCATCTTTGAATTACAAATGTAGTGGTTAACTCATATGATTAGTAAACTGATAATTAACAGAAACCGCACTCTCAATTCATTCATATTGGCCTAGTAAAATTTACATCAGATCACTATTAGAAACAACTTATGTGGGCAACGGTACCTGGACATAGACTAATTATATGCACTGTAGAAGGGAATCGAGATTTTATTGAAGAAGCATGTTGTTGTTGTTATGTAGTTATAATCTAGGTGTTTATTGTCTGTATCTGGAGGTGCGCGAAGCAGTACAACGTGTTAACTTTGGTGGTGCCGGGCTGCCAGGTACACGATCAATACGGTAACGTATTAAACTGCCTTAATATTTGCCTTGCCATTAAAATTATACAAATAGCGTACATTGTTATGCGATATTAACTATAATGTAATAGAAATTGGCATAACAATATTACACACATATCACTTCAATGTTCTAAGTACGGAACAGAATTCTTGCGCGAACCCGAAAAAAGATAAATCAAATTCATCTTTTTGTCCGGTCCGGGTTTTGGTAGACGGCTTCCCGGTTCACATTACGTACGGCCAGCATGTCTGTAAGTGACGTCACTTTGATGTCACGATTTTGTGTACGGGCCGAAAAACGGCACTGAAAACGGCTAGTGTGAACTAGGCTTTACTCGCCGTGGGAGTTTGTTGAAGAGACGTGGTCCTCTGTGTGGTAACCAACCCTCTCGCAGAGGGTTGCACCCCGGTTATTCATCCGGGGAATATCGCATTCCCAGCCTCTCCTATCACTGAATGTCATGACTATCGGGGTATGTAGGTTTGGTATTAATTTCTTTGAGAGGTGTTTAGTGTTGGGGTGAAATTGATAAAAAATTATCCTTCTGCGATTTTCCACGTGAATATTATTAGGTAACGTTCTCTTCTACTCTCCAACAAGTAGAGTTTCAGTGATCTTGATAGCTCCCAAGAGTGTAGCTGTTTTACCGAGTTTACATGCGAGGTGAAATTCCTTTGTACACTTTCTAAGTAATTTATTTTGCCTGCTATGTATGGGAATGTTAATACGTTACAGTTGTCAAGCCGCGGTAGCGCTAGAGATTTGAAGAGCGTTATCATAGGCAATTCACCTCTCTCTCTCTCTCTCTCTCTCTCTCTCTCTCTCTCTCTCTCTCTCTCTCATATAGCTGCACTATTGGTAAAGTAACGAAATAATCACGAAGAATGTAAGATTCAAACTACTTATTTATATTATTCTCTACATGAAGGTTACATACATAATTGTGTACTTGTGTGTGGGCTTAATAAAACGTTGCTATGTTATGCTTATGAGTGAAGAAGAGTGTTACGGGTATTTCAGAGCCGTGGGCAGAAATGTCTAGACAATTTTTGGAGGTAAAATATTATTACACTGGCAGACCATATTGATAAACTGCTAACATTCTATAGTTAATGCTCACATAAGAACATACACAAACCGGGATTCTGCAGGGAGACTATTGGCCCATACAAGACTGATCCCTTTCACGCCCAACCCATCTCGTCCATATGCCTATCTAATATTATATTGAAGCTCTCAATCGTTCTTGATCCTACCATATCACTCGGTAGACTATTCCACATATCTACAACTCTGTTACCAAACCAGTATTTGCCTATATTTTGTCTGAAATGAAATTTATCCAATTTGAAACTATTTGTTCGAGTTCTCTCACTATCACTTAGCTTCAATACATCATTCATGTTCTCTTTATAAATCCCACTTACCCATTTGAACACCTCTATCTTATCCCCTCTAACTCTACGTCTCTCTAACGAATGCAAGCCAAACCTTAGATTTAAATGGTGAAGAAAGCTGTTGTTGTTGTTCCCCAGGCTGTCTGGCCGAACAGCCCCAAGGTCTCGAGCAAGGCCAAGGCCATAAACGAGCGCCCCCACAAAATCCTCCCTGCTTACCACTAACAAAGCCCGGGTGACCGAAGCCACTCCAAGGCAGGGAGCTGAGGAGGGTGCGGAAACGCCCGGGAAACCAAAGCCCCACCCAAGGCCCTGTGCCCCTCAGCAATTATGAAGGGAAAGTTGAGGGGTAAGGGAAAAATGTGACGCTTTGGCTCCCAATCTGCCAACTTCTAGGTTGGCAGTAGGGAGGTCAATCCACGGAAAAGACGCCGCCACTTGAGATCTAGAAGATATATAAGTAAAAGGAACAGTCAGAGTAAGCTATGGGTATGGCAGAGATCGCTCAGTTCTCACTCGGATAGACCAGCCCATCACCACATGACGAGAACCCAATCCTCTCAGCATCAGCTAGGAAAGGCCCTAGAAAGCCGCCTTTGGCGGGGGGATAGCTCCCCTATTTCAACTCCTTTCGGGGTTGGGCACCCGCCCTGAAGAAAGCTGTTGGTTCAGGCGCTTGCTATGGAAAGGTAACTCCGCAGTCAGTCATGATTGACAATTGTTATTTTTTTTAGTTTTTTGCAATTTTTGTATCGTCAGCAAACTTTAAGATTGTACAGGTAAGATCCTCATCTATGTCGTTAATGTAAACTAGGAAGAGAACTGGTCCCAGCAGCTGATTTCTCTTTAAATAATGAACACGTATAAAGTAAATTGCCTCTCCATCTTGTGAATTCTCCAAGTTTTGATAATTAACAACGTATTTCGCCACTAAGCCAGTGTAATAGCTGAGTAAGCAAAGAAGGGAACATGCCAATTTACCGTCAGCTCAAAACAAACGGGCACTAGCTTATAGTGGGAAAACGTATTTAATTGTGGGAAAACTCATTTGGTAACTAATAGTCTGATGTAAATGCACTTTGATTTAAGCTGGCGCATTGTGTTTCCCAAGTGGTGGGCTCGTAGGTAAAGTAAATGTCATTACTTTCATAAAATTCTGCTTACGTTTTCGAGAAAAAAATGTAGCACATACACGCACACACACACACACACACACACACACACACACACACACACACACACACACACACACACACGTGTACATTTGCCGAAATATAAACTTGTCACAAATGCTTTGGAATTCTGAATTAATTTGTTATTGAATGGTATGTATTAATTCTTTCAATATTATTATAAACAATCACTTCATATATATATAATTATATTTCTTAAGCTTAAATCCTGTCAGCCATTAATAGAGTAGAGTGTTTATACCGACGTATAACAGTTTATTTTTAAAACAAAGAATATGTGTGAGCGTCTAAATCAGTTAAATTATAGCGATCTAATGAAACGTAGGGAATAAACCCTAATTTATCCCCTTCGATATACGATGACGCGCTTCTTCATATCATTCTGGCTATTATTAGACGATGTTATGCATCTTAAAGGGGACCTATAACATTCAGAGAGGTAAATTCGATCTCAATTAACCCTCCCGCTCCCACAGGTACTCTCTAGATTAATTAACATCGTCTAATAAACCCCAGCATACAATGAAAGAGTGCGTCCTGGTTTACTGAAAGAGTTAAGGGGGATCACAGGCTTTTATTCTTTCTCTCCTTTTCTCTCTTTCCCTGGCTTGTATCCATTCGACCTCATTCAGCCAACTGTTTTAAGACGTTTATCCCCATCCAGGTGTCGATTTCTCCCTTTGTATTGTATGGAGACGAGACATTTTTCTATCGAAAAATGTACAAATTTAGCTTGCTGTCAAAAAAAAAATATATATATGCTGGCTCGCTACCGCTCACCAGGAAAATATTGACACCTGGATGGGGTAAAAAGTCTTAAAACAGTAGGCTGAATGGGGCCGAATGGATACAAACCAAAGAGAGAAGGAGAGAAAGAGAAAACAAGCAAGGTGGGGTCCCTTTAGTGGGTAGGAGTCACACCACAGTGAAAATAATGATGACATAAATATGAACATTTGTGAATAAACATAAATGCATTCCTAAAAATGAGTACATGTTTGAATATGATTTACTCTTTAATAACGAGAATATCTGGCCGATGCGAACTACACATCATGACCCCCCACATCAGGATATGAGAGTCAGACCACAGTGAAAATGAGGATTCTTCGTTTCTTTTATCGCAGACGCTGGGGATATTGAATTTTTGCCTGCGGGGTGAGATCAAAGGTTTACTCGTGCTTCAGCTTTGGCCCAGAACTAAAAGCCTATGGGGACTATCACGCGAACAGTCTTACAGGCTCAGTGACATCAATGTTTGTTCCTGTTTTACATATAATAACATAATAGTCACATCGGATGTACACTCTACTGTCTGTCGATCTGTCTGTCACTCAGTCTGTTGTTCTATTGCTTTGTCTGATACTCGGTCTGTCGCTCTGTCTGTCACTCAGTCTGTTGCTCTATTGCTTTGTCTGATACTCGGTCTGTCGCTCTGTCTGTCAATCAGTCTGTTGCTCTGTCTCTCGCTATCTCTGTTGTTTAGTCAGTCGCTCTGTCTGTCAATCTGTCTATCGCTCTGTCTGTTGCTCTATCTGTCGTTCTTTCTATTGCTCTGTTTGCCGCTCTGTCTGACACAGTTTATTGCTATGTTTGTCGCTTTGGCTGACACTATTTGTCACTCTGTCTGTCGATCAGTCAATCGCTCTGGCGATGTATGTCCTTGAATTCCTCCTAAGCAGTTTAACCCCTGCTTTTTTTTTCCAGCGCCCTTTTTCCAGTGCCTTTTTTTCCTGTGCCTTTTGTTCCAGTGTTCTAAGTTTTCCTACATTCGAGGTGCGACCTTGCAAACTTCATTGCCAATCAGAGCACAGCATTACCCGTGAAGAGGGAGGAGTCTTTTTTGTTTTATGTGAGTGAGGGAGACAAAACGCAGAACTGCCTGTATCGAGTGCATCCCCCAGAGTTGAAAGAGTGACAGGGCGAAAATCAAGGGACGTTCGAGCCAAAATGTCTGGACACACAGAGTTTGAAGCAATTTAAGCCATAGGAAGAGGGAAAGACTGATTCTTGGAGAGAGTTCAAGAGCTCAGCTATTGAATAGAAGAACAATTAACAATAACGTTTCACTTTAGGGTTGGAGAGTTGCACTGAGTAGGGGTGAGATTATGTTGCGAGGTGGGTGCTACATGCTCTACGAAGAGGGGGTGGTATACACTGAGAGAGCTCTGAGGAACATTGATTATTGTAATAGCGGTAGAACTGTAAGAGAGATGCAACATTGCGGCGAAGAGAGAGAGAGAGACCGCAGAGCATTGGTGAGTGGACGTGAGTTAATGAGATGGAAGGCTTTCTTTTCTAGTTTGTCTAAAAGTGCTGTTTGAGAGGATCCTCCCCACACGTGTGAACAATACTCAATACATGGATGCACTGTGCCCCTGTGCTGAGCAAGAAGCAGGATTAAAGAACCCATGAAGGAGGTTGAGCACACCCAGCTTCTGGGAAGCTGTTTTAGCAACAGTGGTAATATGATCTTCCCAAGAGAGATCAGAAGAAAAAGAGACACCGAGAATATTGAGAGAAAATGAATGACTAATTTGTATATTGTTGAAGAGTAGGTCATAGTTTTCTGGAAGGGAGCGACGATTAGACAGATGGAGAAATTGAGTTTTGGAAGCATTGAAAGTAACAAGGTTTTATCTGCCCCAATTAGAGATAGTAGAGAGATTAAAAGATAGGTGTTTTATGGCCTTCTTATGTGAGTTTTGGAGTTCCTGCCGTGTATGGTGTTGTGGAAGGCTAGTTGAACAGTGTAATGTAGAGTCGTCAGCATATGAGTGAATGGGACTGGAGGTGCAGTTGAGAAAGTCGTTAATGAATAATAGAAAGATAATTGGAAATAAGACATATAACCATGAGAAACACCAGAGTTGATAGGTTGTGGAAGTGAACAGTGGCCATCCACAACTGCAGCTATGGAACGACCGGAAAGGAAATTAGAGAGAAAGGCATAGATAGATGGATAGAAACCGTAGGAGGGTAGTTTGGAAATAAGGGATTTGTGCCAGACTCTATCGAAAGCCTTCGATATGTCTAATGCAACAGAAAATGTCTCACCGAAGTCCCGGATGGAGGATGACCAAGAGTTAGAAGATACGAAAGAAGATCACCGGTAGAGCGGCCCTTAACCCCTCGAGTACCAGCGATGCACGTGATGCGTCGGCAATGAATGTAATGCTAAACCCCATCGCCGCATAGGGTGCGTAGCGGTTAATTACTCCGGTCCTATGGCACCTACAGTGCTTAGATTTGTATGAGAACTGCGTAAGTATCTCACGCAACAATGCCGATGGTTGAAAATCCTCAAAGTCTAGCCGCGTGCGCATGAGCGCGCAAAAATCTTTCTTTGCATGGTTTTTGCCTATCCATTTCCCCATGTTAATTCCGACGTTCGGGAGCCCCGTAGGACCCCTTAATGACCTAGGGGATCGGTTTTTTGTGATTTTACTTCATTTCTAACCCGTCCCAGGTGTTTTCTGGATTTTTTTTTTTTGTAGACAACCTGCCGGTCCTGGAGTGTACATTTATATTATATTGCCTTGGTGCTCAGTGGGTTAACCCTTACTGTACCATAGGGTACTATCATAAATATACCCCCCAGTCCCAAGCAATGTAGCCAAAATGGCTTCAGAGGCAAGATATAACAACCTCCCACCTCAAAAAATGGAGAAATACTGCCTCTCCCAGCTTGTGGGGGCTTGGATATAAGCTGAGAAGTGTTGCGAAGGTCTTGAGCAGTGCTCAAACGTCATGGTACCAGGTACTGTCTGATACTGGCAGTTACAAGGATCGTATATTACTGACGGCTGGCAGCCGTCACTGGGACTGGGGAGTGATTTATCTACTGACAGCTCACTGCCGTTGCTGGTATTGGATGGGTTAAGGAAGCCATACTGGCGGTCTGAGAGTAGGTTATGGGAAGATAAATGCTTAAGAAACTTTGAGGTAAGAATAGTTTCAAAAACTTTAGAGATGCAAGAAACGAGAGCAATTGGACGTTAGTTGGAGGATTTAGAGTGGTCACCCTTCTTTGAGACAGGTTGAATGTGAGCAAACTTCCAGCAAGAAGGGAAGATGTTAGAGGAGAGACAGAGACGGAAGAGTTTGCCTAGGCACAGAGTCAGCACAAAAGCACAGTTTTTGAGTACAATAAGAGGAACACCGTCCAGTCCGTACGCCTTCTTAGTATTTAGCCGAGAGATAATGGAAAGTACGTCATTGGAAGAGATTATGATGTCGGGCTTATGTAGGATAGAAGGGGGTGAAGAGGGAGGAATAGCACCGAAATCATCCAAAGTGAATTTTTAGCGAAAGTGTTAGTGAAGAGTTCAGCTTTGTCAGAGGAAGAAGTGATGGTAGTGCCATCAGAGTCGAAAAGAGTAGGGAAAGATAAAAGAACGAAAATTGTTGGAGAGATATTTGGCTAGATGCCAGAAGGCTTGGGAAGAGCTAGAGTTAGATAGTTCAGTGCATTTATTAGTGATGAAAGAATGTTTGGCAAGGCGAAGAACAGATTTGGCTTGATTCCGTGCAGAAACATAGGAAGTATGAGATTCTTGAGTTTGAAGGTGATGGTACCGTTGGAATGCTTCCTCCTTATTGCGGACAGAAGTAGAGCAAACGTGAGTAAACCAAGATTTATTTACATTAGACTGAGAGAAATAAAATTAAATGTATGCTTCCATGCCCGAGAGGATTACCTCGGTAATGCGTTCAGCACTCTCCGATGGTCCCCGGCCACGGCAGCAAAAGTCATTCCATGGAAAATCAAAGAAGTACTGCCGAAGAATCTTCCAGTCGGCAGCGCCAAAGTGCCACAAGCGCCGCCGGCTGGGAGGATCAGGTGGCTGTACTGGAGAGATAGGAGAGGTGACAGAGATAAGTTTATGGTCAGAGGAGCCCAAAGGAGAGAAAAGATTTAAAGTATAAGCAGAATGGTTAGAAGTTCGAAATAAGTCAAGAACGTTGGGCCGGTCTCCGAAGCATATCCGGGATACGGGTGGGTTGCTGGACTAGCCTAACTGCTCTAGGTCATTTAGGATAGAAAAGAAGTAGGCTTGTTCACCAGGTTGATCAGTAGAATGAGAGGAGAGCCATTGACGGTGGTGAATGTTGAAATCTCCTAGGATGGAGATTTCTGCGAAAGGAGATATGGATATACAGTAATGTGTTCCACTTTTGAAGTTAGATTGTCAAAGAATTTTGGATAGTCAGTAGAATTTGATTGGTCAACTGTGTATCCAGCATCTTCACCACCTCTCAACACCTCATCACCCGACAACAATCAGCGTATTTCTTTCGTGCAAACCTCTTAACCATAAGCCACGAGAAAATAAGGAAAAACCGTTGCCGGGATTCTACTATGATGAGAGGAAATATGATGAATGTAATAAAATTGAGCAAAGCAGCCGCCCGGGAGAAGATATCATAGTCCCCCCGCTCAACCAATCAGTGCGCTCGCTGGCGTGCATGGGCGGGTATTTAAGGAGGGGGCAGATGCACCATTCAGCTCCATCAAAGACTTATGACCACCCCTGCTCCCACCACCCCCCCAAAATGGGACCTCATAAAAGCCGACTGGAATAAACTCCAACAAGAAATATCAAGCTGGTATGAAAATTACACACCATCCGACGATCTTGACACCCTAGAAAATTAACTCACTGAGGCCTTTCATCGAGCCGCCAATGCCTCACGTCCCCTCATGAGACATCAAAACAGACAGTACAAAGATCATTGGTACTACAACGACAAAGTGAAGGGACTGAGAAACAGAGTAAAGATGACCAGGAAAAGGTTCAGACGGACAAGACTACAAGAAGACTGCCACCGACTAAAGACAGGGATCCGACTCACCACCGATCGATTGAGGAAATACGGCAGAAAAAATGGATTGACTGGTGGTCACAACTAAACAGTGTGCCAGAAATTCTACCTTGGATGATTCCGGTGCTATTCCTCCCTCTCCAATCACCTCTCTCCTACGTATGCCTAATATCCTAATCTCTTCTAAAGATGTACTTTCTACCCTCTCTGGGCTTAATACTAAGAAGGCATACAGTCCGGACGGTGTTCCTCCTGTTGTACTTAAAAACTGTGCTTCAGTGCTGACCCCCTGCCTAAGCAAACTCTTTCGTCTCTGTCTCTCCTCTAACGTCTTTCCTTCTTGCTGGAAGTTTGCTCTCATTCAACCTGTCCCAAAGAAGGGTGACCGCTCTCAACCCTCCAACTATCGTCCAATTGCCCTCATCTCTTGTATCTCTAATGTTTTTGAAACTATTCTTGCTTCCAAATTTCTTAAGCATTTCTCTTCTCATAATCTGCTCTCAGATCGCCAGTATGGCTTCCTTAAGGGTCGCTCTACTGGTGATCTTCTTTCTTATCTTAATAACTCTTGGTCATCCAACTTTCGGGACTTCGTTGAGACTTTTTCTGTTGCACTAGACATATCGAAGGCCTTCGATAGAGTCTGTCATAAATCTTTAATTTCCAAACTGCCCTTCTTCTGTTTCTGTCCCTCCATCTGTGCCTTTGTCTCTAATTTCCTTTCCGGCCATTCCATAGCTGCGGTTGTGGATGGCCATCGCTCAATTCCTCATCTTATCAACTCCAGTGTTCCTCAGGGTTCTGTCCTATCTCCTATTCTCTTTCTAATTTTCATAAATGATCTTCTCAACTGTACATCTAGTCCCATCCATTCATATGCAGACGACTCTACTTTACACCATTCAATTAGTTTTCCAGAACGCCCCAGCCAGCAGTCCCTCAAAAATAAACGTAATGAAGCCATAAAATGCTTATCTTCTGATCTAGCTACTATTTCCAATTGGGGTAGAGAAAACCTTGTTACATTTAATGCTTCCAAAACTCAATTTATCCACCTTACTACCCATCAGGAACCTCCAGAGGACTATCCCTTATTCTTCAACAATACAAAAATCAATACCTTCATCTTCCCTCAATGTTCTAGGTGTCTCTTTTTCTTCTGCTCTCGCTTGGAAAGACCATATCACCAGATTTACTAAGGCAGCCTCCCAGAAGCTGGGTGTGCTCAACCGCCGCAAGGGGTTCTTTACCCCTGCTCAGCTACTTGCTCTGTACAGGGGCACAGTGCGTCCTTGTATGGAGTATTGTTCACATGTGTGGGGAGGATCCTCTCACACCGCACTCCTAGATAAAGTAGAAAGGAAAGCTTTTTGTATCATTAACTCCCGTCCACTCACCAATTCTCTGCAATCTCTTTCTCTTTGCCGCAATATTGCATCTTTCTCACTATTCTATCGCTACTACAATAATCAGTGTTCCTCAGAGCTTTCCCAGTGTATACCACCTCCTCTACGTAGGGTACGTAGTACCCGCCTTGCAACACAATCCCACCCCTATTCTGTGCAACTCTCCAACCCAAGAGTGAAATGCTATTCTCAGACTTTCTTCTATTCAACTGCTGAGCTCTGGAACTCTCTCCCAGAATCAGTCTTTCCCTCTTCCTATGACTTAAATTGCTTCAAACTCCGTGTGTCCAGGCATTTTAGCTCGAACGTCCCTTGATTTCGGCCCTGTCACTCTTTGAAATCTGGGGGAGGCACTCGCTGCAGGCAGTTATGCCTTTTGTCTCCCTCATTCACATAGAAAAAAAAAAATCGAGCACACGAGCATAAGCCACTTCTGGGCTCGAATCAGGGTCGCCTCAATTAAAAAAAGAAGAAGAGAACCAACTCACCCACATCCAGATCAAGAAGCCGAGAGATTGGCCATACTCTTTTCCGACCATGCCTCCTCAGCACAGCTCCCCCCCCCCCCCTGGAGGGGGGAAGGTCTGGAGGGGGAGGGGGGAGCCCTCCCCCTCCAGACCCAAAAGGCACAAATCAACGCATTGACAGAGAGATAGAGAAAAAATTAAGAAGCTAGCCTTCTGCCCAGTGAGTCTGACCCCAATTGCTCCCTAAGAGAACTACGAAATGCAGGGAGAAAAGGAAGAGACACTGCTGCTGGTGCTGAAGGAATAACCTATCACATGATAAACATTTTTTTTTTTAGAGGAGCGGGAGAAAAAGCCCTACTTCAGTCATTAATGCATCCCGGACAAGCAGCAGACTCCCCATAGCCTGGAAAACTGGAACAGTCATCCCCATACCCAAACCAAAAGATCCCACAACCCCAAGGCCCATCACTCTCCCAAGCTGCTTCAACAAGATGATGGAGAGAATGGCCTATAACAGGATCAAACATGAAATAGGTCCCCTACACCCAAATATTTTTGCTTATCGCAGAAGAGTGAGTGCAGCAGACAACATAGCAAGCCTCTTAGGCCTTACAGAAAAAGGCAAAGCGATTGTAGTCTTCCTCAATCTCGAAAAGGCCTTCGAGCTAGCATATCCTGATGCCGCACTACATCTCCTAGCCAAGAAAGGAGTAAAAGGTGCTTTCCTACGATGTGTTACAAACTATCTATCAATGAGACACATCCGAGTTCAGTACCATGGCCACATTTCAACCTCCCGACAACTGCAGAACGGGACCCCACAAAGAGGGATTCTTAGCCTCCTCCTCTTCAATATCGTGATAGAGGCCCTACAAGATATACTTTTCAGCCACGGGGTAACCTTCCTCTGTTACGCAGATGACCTCCAACTTGTTTTGACCAGTAACTCAGACAAAACTTGCAACTTTCTGAGGGCCATTGAAGCTCAGTGCCAAGACCTTCGATTCAAGACCAACGGCACCAAGCCCAAGGTCATGGCAATCAGACACAAGCAACCACCAGATCTAAGACTAGGCATGAGCACCCAGCTCGAGTACCTCCGACAAAGGGCAAAGAGCCGCAAGGCCAGTTATTGAACTGGCCTGAAAGAAAGAGCCAACTACGAGGTACTTAGGCAATACTACACCAATGCCATTAGATCCCTTGTAGATTACAGTGCTCCTGCCTTCATCACCTTGACCGAAGACCAATTCAACAAGCTGGATGTCATCCAAAATAATGCCATGAGGACAATGCTCGGTGCGCCAATGTGGACCAAGATCTGCAACCTACAAGTAGAGACCAGGCTAAACTCCTTCAAGGTCCGCAAGCAGCACCTAACAGCCACCCTTCTACTAATAATAGCAAGTCGGCCAGGGGAATCTGCGCTTGTGAACAGGGTTATAGCAAACATCCCACAACGCCACGACTTCTTCCCCAGCGACCAGTGGACATGAAGGATCGCTGATGCAGCAAAAACATTTCAGCTAACCAACACCATCAAAGAGATGCAAGACCCATCAAACCCAGACTACATCCGAACACCACCTTGGGAAGAGCCACCTATGATCATAAAAATCCCTAACAACTACCCGACCAAGAATTCCACCATCGCAGAAAGACTGAGACACATTGCACAAAACTACATAGATGACTTCACCCACGAAGACAGCGTGTCCTACTTCACAGACGGCTCTGTAGACCTTGACACCGGAAGAAGTGGTGCAGCATTCTTAATCAGCCACCAAGTGTACCTATGGCGCACTAGTGACGGATGCTCCACACTGCAAACAGAGCTTGCTGCAATAAACCAAGCCCTCAAACATGCTGTGGGGCAAGACGCAATGAGTGTAGTTGTGCACACTGATTCTAAAACTGCACTCCAAACACTAATGAAACCAACATCACCGACAACATAGAACTCCTCACAACCACCCACACATCCATCCAGATATTAGCGAGGCAGCGAAAGTCGGTCACACTCCACTATATACCCAGTCACTTGGGCACTGCAGGAAATGTAGAAGCCGATGAAGCCGCCAAGCTAGCGACACGACACACAAGCCCCACCCTCCGCGTTGCAATCTCCATAGGAAAAAACAAAGAAACACTGAAAGTAATAGATGCCACCCTGAGAACAATGCTTCACCAGAACCAAGTCTGAAAAAACTTGCAGTCTGCCACATGGTACAAGAACGCCACTGGATACGCAGCTAGCGGACTCACCCCAGCCAACCCAGAGAAACTAGAGTAAACCTCCACAGACTAAGGTTGGGTTACTGCTGCTTCTGAGAGTTTAAAAGAAGAGGTGACTGGACGTGTGATCACTGCAAAGAAAAGACAAACCAACCCCTCCTCCACTACCTACTAGAATGTCCCTCCACACAACCAATAAGAGACACCACCAACGTCCCAACGACCACAACCCTTAATATAGAGGTGGCAAGAAGTGAAGCTACCAGACTAGTCAAGCTCGCCTTCAAAAACCATCTCGAAGACCTGATAGTCATGATTGACACCCACCCCTCTCCTAGATAAATAAGTCATTGTACCGCCTTAGCTTAGCTCCACACACAGCTTCGCCTAGCAACAATACACTTCACAAACAAATACACTCAAAAGACACTGAAATCCATTTGCTAAAGACACATTGTAAACAAATATAACAAAGTAAACTCCCTTGCTGAGCTAGCCTGGAGCCCGGTTTGGTATAGAATATTAGCAAGTGTTAACATTTACGTCCAATAAATCTCTCTCTCGCTAAAAAAAAAAAAAAAAAAAAAAAAAAAAAAAACAATATAAAAAGCGTGACACGGGTAGAACACCAGACGGCACCATGGCACCATGGCACCGGCCATGTCGGACCATTTCTCAGGGCATTCACCCCCGTCCAACCTTATCCCTACAGCCACAACAGGGATCAGAGGAGATAAAAGGGGATACGAGAGGGATGACCCGCAACAGCAGTTACAAGATTCCAAGAACCGAATTGCCCAGCCCCAGCTCTCACATAACCCGCCTACATTAAATCTCCCGGAAATTACATGGAGTGGGAATATTGAAGGAAGACCATGAACTGGCACGAGCTTTGTGGCCAGTCTAGATAAAGAGAGAAGTTAATTGACACAGAAGTGCTGAAATAAAATGTATGTTGCCTATATTAGTTGAATTAATTTCAAAGACACAGATAGATAAATGATAAAATAAACTGATGTTGAGCGTTGGTTCAGTTTTCAATTGTTAGCTTGTTAAGTGATAGTCTCTTTTAGTCTATAAATTATCAGAAAAGGGAGTTGTGAACTCGGAAATATATTTACCGCAGAGTTTAGTTAAATGTTTGAGAGAAGACAATATGAGTATGTTCCCACCCCATCCACAATCTGAGTCACGGGAGATGAATTATAATCATTATATCATTATTAGGAGACACCATATACATTATATTTACTGTCTCACTAGAGTATAGAGAAAAAGAAGGGATACTTTTTCTAGTAGATAAATTTAGTTGAAGAGAGTCAGGAAAGGCGACCTCACCATTTGGAAATCTTCTATGTCAAAAGGAAGATGATTATTACAGAAATATAGTGTATATATCACGAACGTTAGCATGCTAACGTACCACGAATACATTATTAATACTTAAGACTAAATTCCTTTGGTTACTCATTATTCAATTTTACTTGCGTGAATAGTAGTGCGACCTAAGCCATTCGAAGCTGAAATAAGTCAAACCTTGAATAGTTCTCGTAGTGATAATTCGTTATGGGAATATCTAATTCTAAAGAACGTAATTATACCCTGCAGTCAATAATATTCAAACCGTGGAGTGTGGTTTGAACTTATCTCAACCTAATGTGGGAATCATTAATAGTACAGGAACATAGCACCTGAAATTGAAGGTTTATTAAATAATGTTAGATTTATGATTAACTGTCGAATTTTTCCAATCCCCTTTGTATAAGATATATAGATTCGGTATAATACAGTATATATATATATATAATTGATAATACAGTTATTATTATTGTTGTTATAAATATTATTATTATTAATATTATTATTATTAGTATTAGTATTAGTATTAGTATTAGTATTAGTATTAGTATTAATATTATTACTATTAATATTTTAATTATTATTGTTATTACTATGAATATTAATATAGTTTATGGTATTATAATTCATGATTATTGCGGTTCATATTCCCGCTTAGTATCTCGTGGATTTAAAATGAACATACGCACACTATTTAAAATGAACATACGCACACTATTTAAAATGAACATACGCACACTATTTAAAATGAACATACGCACACTATTTACAATGAACATACGCACACTATTTACAATGAACATACGCACACTATTTAAAATAAACATACGCACACTATTTAAAATGAACATACGCACACTATTTAAAATGAACATACGCACACTATTTAAAATGAACATACGCACACTATTTAAAATGAACATACGCACACTATTTAAAATGAACATACGCACACTATTTATTTATGACTAAAAAGTTAGATTGCCCGCTGTCTTACTTATGTGAAGACAACTTGAAAATAATGGATGTTGCGGGTGTCTTTGTCTAATGAGAGAGAAAGAGAGAGTGAGAGTGAGTAAAGGATACAATTATGTACCGTTTCTAAGCGCTTAAAAGAATGTGGAGAAGTGTTACCTTTGTGAAAATTAAACCATTATATTGGGCTCTCATTAGAGGTGTGAATCCCCATCCAGGTGTTGATTTCTTCCTGGTGAGCGATAGCGAGCCAGCATTGTATGGAGAAATCCGGATTCGCCGGAGACATTTTTCTATCGAAAAATGTACAAATTTATCTTGCTGTCAAAACAAAAGTATATATATATATATATGTTGGCTCGCTACCGCTCGCCAGGAAAATATTGACACCTGGATGGGGGTAAACGTCTTTAAACAGTAGGCTGAATGGGGCCGAATGGATACAAGCCGGAGAAAGAAAGAAAAGGAGAGAAAGATAAAAAAAGTATGTGTCCCCCCTTAAAATTGAATAACTTTTTCCTTGGTGCATATATCCTATCTCCCCCCCCCCCCCCCCAGTGTCGTGAACATCGGTTATTAACTTTGTGACCCTTCGACTACGCTGACGGAGGTATGCGCTCTTCCGATCACCTCCTTAATGGGAGATGGCTCACTCTTTGGTCGATTTTTCAATTTATTTATTTGTTTTTTACTTTTCTCGCTAGACCTCCATCAAGCTTTAAAAAAACACCCCCTAGAATCCCATTCAAGATAAATTTGTACATTTTTCGGTAGGACGGTTCCTTCTAAAATTGCAGGCTTGCTGTCGCTCGCCAGGAAGAAATCGACACCTAAATGGCATAAAAAGGTTCAAATATGGACACAGAAATGGAGCGAAAGATCTCAAAATCCTCAAATTAATGGAACAAACGTCTTAAAATCTCTAAACTAAAATGCTAAACATGAGGGAGAAGGGGGACCAGAAAAAGCGACCCATCTCCCCTTAAATGAATCATATTATCCTTGGCACATATCCTATCTGCCCACCAAATGTCGTGACAATCGGTTCGTAACTTTTTGAGATATATTGTTTAAAAACAAACAGATTAAGGGGACATGAGCCGTTTTTCGGAACCACTTTCTCCTTCATGTTTAGCCCCATTAGTTTTCAGATACTAAGATGTTTGACCCATTATTTAGTCGATTTTAAGATCTTTCGCCCAATTTCTTCGTCAATATTTAGACCTTTCGTGCTATTAAGGTGTCAATGTTTACCCTGGAGAACGATAGTGAGGCTGTAATGTTGGAAGAATCGGCCTTCGGCCGGGACATTTTTCTACCGAAAAATTTACAAATTAATCTAGAAGGGGGATCTAATGGATTTTTTTTTTTAATTTGATGGAGGACAAGGGAGGAAACTAGAAAAATAATAATAGACAAACAAACGGAGGCAAAAACTTAATCTCATTCACCTTCATTGGCGGGGGTAATTAACGTTCAAGAAACAAGTATAAAATCCGATAATATTATAGCATTACTTTCATAAACTAGATTTGGGAACACCCCCATTTGTGAATCTGTATTTGTCTGCTTTTCGGTGAGAGCTCTAATAGCAACCTAGGTCTCGTTGTTGCCACCCTACGAACTAGTTAAGGGAGCCCACCTCGCTTTTTTTTTTCTCTTTCTCTCCCTCTCTCTTTGGTTGGTATCCGTTTGGCCCCATTCAGCCTACTGTTTTAAGACGTTTACCCCCATCATGGTGTCAATATTTTCCTGGCGAGTGGTAGCGAGCTAGCATACATATATATATATATATATATTTGCTTTGACAGCAAGCTAAATTTGTAAATTTTTCGATAGAAAAATTTCTCCGGCGAAGCCGGATTTCTTCATACAATGCTGGCTGGCTATCGCTCGCCAGGAAGAAATCGACACCTGGATGGGGATAAACGTCTTAAAACAGTTGGCTAAATGGGGCCGAATGAATGCAAACCAGGGAAAGAGAGAAAAGGCGAGAAAGATAAAAAAAAAAAAACGATGACCCCCCTTAACGCCACGGGAAATCCAACACGTTAAAAGTTACACTCATCACAGTCATAATTGAGCTGAACACATCTAATGGATCCCATTATTGGAGAGAGAGAGAGAGAGAGAGAGAGAGAGAGAGAGAGAGAGAGAGAGAGAGAGAGAGAGAGAGAGAGAGGGAGGAGAGAGAGAGAGAGAGAGTTAAGAAACCTTGAAGGAAGCACAAACAGGAAGCGAGGCATTCACTGCTCAGGAACCTCAGAAGATATTTTTTCTGACTATATTTCTAAAAATCTTAAATTCTACTGACATTTTCAAGGTATATATATTAAATATGTACCCATGTGTATGTACCTACGTGTACTTACCTAAGCACGTTCACAGACTCGATTATACACACAATGTACCCACATACACATCCAATAATCTCATCCACCCACCCTACAAACAGACATGCACATCTGCGCGCACGGGTACACACACACACACACACACACACACACACACACACACACACACACACACACACACACACACACACACACACACACACACACACACACACACACACACACACACACACACACACACACACTCACACACACTAAAAGCAATTACATTAGGTTTACTTCTAATATCTCAAAAAACAAATGTTTTGTGCAGTGCAGGTGAAATATTACCTTGTAGTTCCGGGAAGCACTAAGCATTATTTGTCCGCATATGTGTCCCTTTTCATTTGATTTTGAGATTCTGTTTTGATCATCGTAAGTCGGTCTGACTATGTGTTCATGTTGTTGAATTTGAAGACACATTTTCGTCAAAGATTTTGACGAAATTTGCCTTCTCCTTTGTTTGGAATCCGCAATATATTGGCCGACTGTTGGGTGAAAAATGTCTCCCTCGTCCCATACGTTCCCTTTACGAAAAAATACCGTGAAACATAGCCCAGATATCTGAGTGAAACATAGCCCAGATATCTGAGTGCAACATAGCCCAGATATCTGAGTGAAACATAGCCCAGATATCTGAGTGAAACATAGCCCAGATATCTGAGTGCAACATAGCCCAGATATCTGAGTGAAACATAGCCCAGATATCTGAGTGAAACATAGCCCAGATATCTGAGTGAAACATAGCCCAGATATCTGAGTGAAACATAGCCCAGATATCTGAGTGAAACATAGCCCAGATATCTGAGTGAAACATAGCCCAGATATCTGAGTGAAACATAGCCCAGATATCTGAGTGAAACATAGCCCAGATATCTGAGTGAAACATAGCCCAGATATCTGAGTGAAAAATAGTCCAAATATCTGAGTGAAACATAGCCCAGATATCTGAGTGAAACATAGCCCAGATATCTGAGTGAAACATAGCCCAGATATCTGAGTGAAACATAGCCCAGATATCTGAGTGAAACATAGCCCAGATATCTGAGTGAAACATAGCCCAGATATCTGAGTGAAACATAGCACAGATATCTGAGTGAAACATAGCACAGATATCTGAGTGAAACATAGCCCAGATATCTGAGTGAAACATAGCCCAGATATCTGAGTGAAACATAGCCCAGATATCTGAGTGAAACATAGCCCAGATATCTGAGTGAAACATAGCCCAGATATCTGAGTGAAACATAGCCCAGATATCTGAGTGCAACATAGCCCAGATATCTGAGTGAAACATAGCCCAGATATCTGAGTGCAACATAGCCCAGATATCTGAGTGCAACATAGCCCAGATATCTGAGTGAAACATAGCACAGATATCTGAGTGTTTATTATGGAGTTTTTATGTAAATAGTATTGATAATAATTGATTGATGTTACAGTTTTCCAGCAATGTATATTTTAGTTTGCCCCCAACCTTGAAAAAAGCCTTATTCATTTCTAGACGTCCTTCCTAAGCTGCTTAAATGATAGTCAGACTATAAGGCAGAATGGTGTCACCCGTACTGAAGTGGTTAATCCCGGTGTGTATTATAATCACTGTATCACGTGATGGTCATGGTATACCCGTGATGGTCATGTGAAGACCTAACATGTACAGTCATGAGGCACAATGCCTGCGCACCCATATGAGTATGTATCGAAACCAAAGTTAACGTGACAATACAATGCTTTATTAAATCCAAGATGCTTCAGGATTTGTCTATACAATTTCAAATGTTCAAATAAGTGTATACATATTATAGTTCACGACTGTACTGTTGTTCAAAGGCCAGATTGTAATTGAATATAATCCAATTGAGTTAATAACTGTAATTATATTTTCTAAGATTGTTTTTCTATTGATGCGAAGATGATGTTCGGATGTGTTAATCTTGGCACTAAGCATTCAATACACAAAGTAGTATATTACTGGAGTATATGCTGAAAATAGTTTCAATGATGGAATGGATTCGAGACATTTAGATAATTGGCCCATAAATTCCTATTGAGTTTGATGACGGCATGACCCCCCTCCCCCCACTCTCTCTCTCTCTCTCTCTCTCTCTCTCTCTCTCTCTCTCTCTCTCTCTCTCTCTCTCTCCCCAAACACAACCCTCGTAAATTGTACACTGTAAAACATAATCGGTATATGAAGTGTCCATTACGGTAAACTCTGCCCAATTAATTGTGATAATAAATCCATTTAATACTAATTAAAATGGCACATCACCAATAATATGTCCAATGAGCTTGTATAATTGTTGATAGCCTTCTTAGTCCCTACAATGTTTATAGTGTAGTACTTGTGTGCAATAAAGTGCATTAAGGGGGGGTCACCGGCTTTTTGTTTTTATCATGCTCTCCTTTTCTCTCTTTCCCAGGCTTGTATCCATTCGGCCCCATTCAGCCAACTGTTTTAAGACGTTTATCCCCATCCAGGTGTTGATTTCTTCCTGGCGAGCGATAGCGAGCCAGCATTGTATGGAGAAATCCGGCTTCGCCGGAGACATTTTTCTATCGAAAAATGTACAAATTTAGCTTGCGGTCAGAGCAAAAATATATATATGCTGGCTCGCTACCGCTCGCCAGGAAAATATTGACACCTGGATGGGGGTAAACGTCTTAAAACAGTAGGCTGAATGGGGCCGAATGGATAAAAGCCAAAGAGAGAAGGAGAGAAAGAGAATAAAAGCGAGGTGGGCCCCCTTAACGAAACTACATTATTTATCTCTTCAGTATCTGACGGCCTTTTCGGATTTTTTCGGTTTATCATTAATTTTGTGAAACCGCTTGACTAACTTCTAACTAATTGTATCAAGTTTGAATAGCTTGGTGTGATGATAAGAACCAAAGATTATATACATCATTATAGACTTGTTTCCGTCTGACTGTGAATTAATTACCATATTGATTGCTCAGCATTACGACAATACTGTAGCGAAATATTAATTACTTACGAAAACTATGCATTAAATGACACAAAGACATAGTGCAGTACTGTCATATTTGTCCACGAAGTATCGACGACTCAGTTGCAAAGGGATTCAATTTACCGTCACCTGAAATAAAACTTACTATAATGTCAGGGATTGAACGGAGCATTAAGGGAGCCCACCTCACTTTTTGTTCTCTTTCTCTCCCTCTCTATTTAGCTTGTATCCATTCGGCCCCATTCAGCCTACTGCTTTGAGACGTTTACCCCCATCCAGGTGTCAATATTTTCCTGGCGAGCGGTAGCGAGCCAGCATATTTATATTTTTGTTTTGACAGCAAGCTAAATTTGTACATTTTTCGATAGAAAATTTCTCGGGCGAAGCCGGCTTTCTCCATACAATGCTGGTTCTCAATCGCTCGCCAGGAAGAAATCGACACTTAGATGGGGATAAACGTCTTAAAACAGTTGGCTGAATGGGGCCAAATGGATACAAGCCAGGGAAAGAGAGAAAAGGAGAGAAAGATAAAACAAAGCCGGTGACCCTCCTTAAAGCGATGGCACACGAGTATTTTCAGATGAGCAAATTGCCATAGTTCGCGGTTCATTGCATTCGTATCAGCAACTGCACTGTATAAGTTGTGTGTCCAAAGGTAAAACAAACATATACACAAAATATGTGTTGCAATTTGTACTTGTTTAAATTATAGATACATAAATGGCCCTGGACTTGGTGGTTTATCCTGTATGTCCTTTAATAAACTGGCACAGGTTGTCCTTCTCATAGGGGACAGGTTCGCTTGGAGTGTTTTGTGTATGGCCACCCTCATAAAAGGGAGTAAGGCGTCCGGCAATAGATAGATAGATAGATAGATAGATAGATAGATAAATCTAAAAAAGAATGTGCTTAGATAGAGGTAATCCCTGATACTCACTAGGTGACTTTCCCTCCCACCAGTCATCATTATGTTTCGTTGATCGTAAATTACCCACAAAATATAACCACATAATATAACTGCATATTCGTTTCCTCACCAGAGGATGATGAAGAAAGCTACATAAGAGTGTCTGGTGTCTATTTGAAATACGTATACCATGTTTCAGCATAACCTACAGAGAGTTTTCTATATCCCTTTCCTCTAAAGAGATAGAATGGATGAAAATGATGAAACACTTAAATTGTGTCTGTGGTTAAGGGGAGATATCCACTTGAGAGGTTTTTTCTTGACACCTTTCTCCCCCATAGCTTTTGATATTATAAAATGTTTTCCTCATTAGTTTAGCGATTTTAAGAACTTTCACCCTATATTAAGACCTTTCGTGCCATTTAGGTGTCGATTTTATCCTGGCGAGCGATAGCAAGCCTGTAATTTAAGAGGAACTGGCCTTCGGCCGGGACATTTTCTACCGAAAAAGGTACAAATTTATCTTGAAAGGGACTCAAGGGGGTGTAATTTTAAGCTTGATGGAGGTCTAGTGAACAAACTAAATACCTCCCCTTAAGGGAGTAACTATGATCTATGCGAAACAAAGAAAAGTAGAAACAATTTTAATAAAGAAAGTCATGAATATTATGGTCGTAAAAATGGTGAATGTGAGAATGTGCATTATAAACTGTCAGTATACCAGTGGCGTAGGCTCCTATAGGTGCGCTCACAGAAGCCATACATCGAATACTTGTTTGTCCAATTAGTTTGATTGATGGTTAGATATGGGCCATATTGACCATCCACATTTTTACCAGGCCCCATCATTGTCCTTTAAAATCCTTATTCTTTGTTCCTGTTGATATTGTATGGCTTGGTTGAGAAAATGTAAGCTTTTGAATGGAATCGATAAGCAACTATTCCTCATTGCAAACCATTTACCATATGATTCGAACACAGTGCCCAAATCTGTGATAACGTCTATTGATTTATGGTAAAATAATTGTTAGTAAGAGAGTTGCTGTCTGATTGTCATCGGGGGTGATTGTCTCCACGAGTCGATACATTCAGGGTTGTATTATAAGACAAACTAATCAGCCCTTCTGCGTTTCATGCGTCAGCGGTCCCTCCATGCTGCTCTGTTTCATCTACATCATCTTCTCTTCATCCACTGTGCCAGCTTCTGTAATTTGACAACATTTTGCATCTTCTTGAAGCTGGAATCTTTGGACTGTAACCCGAGGATGCCCGCTGGAGTGACGTGGCCCGAAAGATGTTAGCTCTGTGACCAGTAAATTCACGTATATCTTTGGAGTTCCTTCATGGGCCCCAATACTCTCATCACCACCCTGGGCAGTGATGAGCTTCAAGGAATTGATTAGTTCCCTCATCCTCGCCTCTTTATCACCGCCTCTGTGCTTCTTCCTGTCGAGTGTCCATTGCATACATCACATCCTGTAAGTTGTTTCTGCCCTTGAGCGGTCCCCCCTGGGTCCTTGATGTTTGGGCCGCTTGTTTCTGAGGGGACCAGTGTGACTCTACGTTTTCCCTGGCAGGGTGTATGGAGTATTCTTCCCTGCCCTAAGGCTCAACTCAACAATAACAACATTGTTAGACACCAATAAGTATGTAATACAAAGAAAAGCAAGGAAATTGATCTAATTATCTATACTAGGCTGTTTGGTTAGATTACTGATTGGGAAAGGAAGAACTGTCACAAAAAGCAACAAGAGGGCTTGAACTCCAGGCACCTGTGGACATAAACAAATGACCTGAGTAGAAACACAGTCAGTCTGGGATTTATGGCATGATACTTATCTAGATTACATTTGAATGCTTGACCAGTATAACACTCCAATATTATTAGGACATTGGTTGAATGAGTGACTAATTAATGTTAATCAACAACAAGAAAGATAAATTTAACGAAGTTTCACTATTTTGTGTTTTCGATGTTCACCAATTCTCCCTAAAGTTCCCCCTCATGCTAGCAACCGGGGTGAGGGCAATCCAGCTGGTTGATTCTGTAATGCAGTATGTCCAGGCTTCCCTTTGAGCTTCCCTTGTCTCCCTGGGAACTCAAGGGGCTAGTTTGTGCAGCCTACTTCTGACTATGCATACATGTGGCAACAATGCGTCTCGTCTGATTGTCTATCTACATGCATACAAGAATGCTTCAATGTTTCTAGTTTTAATTAATCTATTACATGTGCAGTATATATATACGGAATCAGTCGGAGGAAATCAAACTAAGAGAGGTAGAATACCACCGTCCTTGGCTTTGACTAATAATAGCAAATCAGCTGAATCTACAGTTAATCGAAGCTCTTGGCTATCCAATAAAAACTGAAGTATTACACTGCCCAAGAGAATGCAAGAACCTCCGACACTTGTAGGTAGAATGTGTCAACAAGGTGGGAGTAGGAGGAGCAATATACTGTATATACTACAGCCTATATTACTTTGTTTGTGTTTGACAGTGACAACATCTCACCTGGCATTGCTCAAAAGTTTGCCAGTGCAACGCCAGATAAAAACCCTTGTTCGGCAGTATTAACGCCTCATCTTTTATCACAAGAGGCTTTTTCAGCAAACACCAACTTGTATCCACCCGACAATGTTGATACTAAAGCTTGGCTGTGTAGTGTCATGCAGAACCTCTAGTTTGGCAGTGTCAACTAGCACCAGTCTTGCAATACCTGTCACTTAGCTCCGCCTGGCGCCACAGACAAGCTCTTTGATTTAGTGACGGAATAGCAGACTTCACCAACCCCTCACACTTGTCCAGGCCCATCTCTACTGCCATCAGAGTCAACAGAGGTTACCTGGTCCCGATACTCTCCAGGGTTCCTCGGCATCATCCGGCCAGACACTTCCCTATAACCAACGTCATTAACGTCTTTGCCGACTTCTACACCAAGTAGGACTTACTGGGCTTTACCAATTGTAGACCTACCTGGAAAACCTTTGTAATATTCGAGTTGCCAAGACGTGCGTCGGTTCTAGTCAATTATGATAGTAAAGCATAACGGATTATCTTAGCATGAGTTTATTTTAGGTTGAAAGCTATTGGTATACGAGTAGGATAACTTATGTTATACAAGGTTGAATATTATAGTTCTGGTGTTGCCATATATACAATCTTTTGTTCATCGACAAGTTTATTCAAAAACTGTGTTCTAGTACTACAATTCCCTTACAGTTTTTATTTTCCAGTATATCTAATTGCCTGTGACTAGTATTATTTATATATCATCGTAAAAGTGTTGAATTAATGGACCTTTCGATATAGTTTCAACAAATTATCGGCAGACTCTCTGATATCTATTTATATCTGGTCTACGACGGGTCCAAAATGGGTTGCATGCATTAAGGAAGAATGGTTAAATTTTTGGTTGATTTTTTCATATATTTATTGTTTTTCTAATTTCCTCCCTAGACCTCCACCAAACATTTAAAAACCAACCCCAGGATCCCCCTTCAAGATAAGTTTGTTACTGTTTTCAGTAGAAAAATTTCCCGGCCAAAGGCCGGTTCCTCCTAAATAATAGGCTCGCTATCGCACGCCAGGAAAAATCGAAACCTAAATAACACGAAAAGTCTAAAATATTGACAAAGAAAAGGGGTGAAAGGTCTTACAATCTCCAAACTAATGGGCCGAACGTCTTAAAATCTGAAAACTAAATGGTATAAGCATGAGGGAGAAAGGTGTCCATCAAAACAGACCATCTCCCCTTAAACTGGGAGGCAGGTACAGGTGCACAGTAATTAGTGGCTCAGGTGTACCGGGGAGCAGGTGCCAGATCAAACCAAGCACAGTGATTCCTGAGCGTTACACAGATGCTCCAGAAAACAATACACAAAGGTACGAGGAAGGCCAGGGGTATCACACTAGGACTCTCTCTCACTCTCGTTCTCGCTCTCTCTCGCTCTCACTCACCCACTCACTCTCTCTCTCTCTCTCTCTCTCTCTCTCTCTCTCTCTCTCTCTCTCTCTCTCTCTCTCTCTCTCTCTCCATACCCTGCAATAACGGGATCCATTAAATGTTTTTTGCTCAATTAACTCTGTGATGAGTATAACTTTTAATGTGTTGGATTTTCCGTGGCGTTAACTAGTTCGTAGGGTGGCAGGAAATCAATGATATAACCAGGGCATAAACAGATACATTAAATAATTTGGTTTATTGATGGTGAATTACCTTTCTCTCCTTATAATATAGACTTAAGGGAAGGTTTTTAGTGTGTTTCCTAGACTTCCATCAAGCTTGAAATTACACCCCCTTGACTCCCTTTCAAGACAAATTTGTACATTTTTCGGTAGAAAAATGTCCTGGCCGAAGGCCGATTCCTCTTAAATTACAGGCTCGCTATCGCTCGCCAGGAAGAAATCGACACCTAAATGGGACGAAAGGACTTAAAGTGACATAAATGGGGTGAAACTTCTTAAAATCGCCAAACTAATGGGGCGAACGTCTTAAAACTTCAAAAGCAATGGGGCTAAACATAAGGGCGAAAGGGGTAAAGACAAAAATCCCTCAAGCGGATATCTCTCCTTAATTAACCCTTTTGAGTACCAGCGACGTCTGTTATACTTTATGCTAGCTATATGTAGACGATATTATGCAGCTTAGGAAGGATCTGCGGTGGTTAAAACGCTCGGTTGAGATAGTTTGAAGCCTTGTAATGGCTAGAGGTCCTTCCAAAGCTGCATTAGATCGTCTACTATTTGCCAGAATGTGATGAAAAGGACATCCCTGGTACTGTAGGGGTTAATATATTAACAAGGGTATACGATTATGGACACATTAATTACCCGTTTCATGCATATATTATTTTACAATGAAGGGTGACAACAATGAGGGCGATATAAGGTGACACCGGGAAACATTAAGGGGGGTCACATGTTAAGGGGGGTCACATGTTAAGGAGGGTCACATGTTAAGGGGAGTCACATGTTAAGGGGGGTCACATGTTAAGGGGAGACACATGTTAGGGGGGGTCATATGTTAAGGGGGGTCACATGTTAAGGGGGGGGTCACATGTTAAGGGGGGGTCACATGTTAAGGGGGGGGTCACATGTTAAGGGGGGGGTCACATGTTAAGGGGGGTCACATGTTAAGGGGGGGGGTCACATGTTAAGGGGGGGTCACATGTTAAGGGGGGGTCACATGTTAAGGGGGGGTCACATGTTAAGGGGGGGTCACATGTTAAGGGGGGGGTCACATGTTAAGGGGGGGTCACATGTTAAGGGGGGGGTCACATGTTAAGGGGGGTAGTTAAGGGGGGTCACATGTTAAGGGGGGTCACATGTTAAGGGGGGGTCACATGTTAAGGGGGGGGTCACATGTTAAGGGGGGTCACATGTTAAGGGGGGTCACATGTTAAGGGGGGTCACATGTTAAGGGGGGTCACATGTTAAGGGGGGTCACATGTTAAGGGGGGGTCACATGTTAAGGGGGGTCACATGTTAAGGGGGGGTCACATGTTAAGGGGGGTCACATGTTAAGGGGGGGTCACATGTTAAGGGGGGGTCACATGTTAAGGGGGGGTCACATGTTAAGGGGGTCACATGTTAAGGGGGGTCACATGTTAAGGGGGGGGTCACATGTTAAGGGGGGGTCACATGTTAAGGGGGGGGGTCACATGTTAAGGGGGGGTCACATGTTTGTTGTCTTCTCTTTCTCTCCTTTTCTCTCTTTCTCTGCCTTGTATCCATTCGGCCCCATACAGCCAACTGTTTTAAGACGTTTATCCCCATCCAGGTGTCGATATCTTCCTGGCGAGCGATAGCGAGCCAGCATTGTATGGAGAAATCCGGCTTCGCCGGAGACATTTTTCTGTCGAAAAATGTACAAATTTAGCTTGCTGTCAAAACAAAAAATATATATATGCTGTCTTGCTACCGCTCGCCAGGAAAATATTGACCCCTGGATGTGGGTAAACGTCTTCAAACAGTAGGATGAATGGGGCCGAATGGATACAAGCCAAAGAGAGAGGGGGGGAAAGAGAAAACAAGCGAGGTGGGTTCCCTTAACAAATACAGTTCACAAATGAGGGCTGCAAATCTAGTATATGGAAATGATGCCATGATATTATTATTATTATTATTTTTGTATAGACTTACATTGCTTTCCTGGACATTAGTTGTATTGGTTTTAGATGCAATGCCTAAATCACGCAAGTAATAACAGTTGGACAGCGCGGTTATCGGGAATGAATATAGATGCCAAAGCTATTATCATTCTTCCAATTTTGTTGTGTTCATCTTAGTGATAGTGTTTATTATTTTAATTATGCTTTTTATTATGACAAATCTAGACATTTTGATCCTTAAGGGGATTTTTTTTTCTGGACTCGCTTCTCCCGAATGTTTAGCCCCATTAGTTATGAGATTTTAAGACGTTCAATCCATTAGTTTGGCGATTTTAAGACCTTTTGTGCCATATTGTCGATTTCGTCCTGGCGAACGATAGCGAGGATGTAATTAGGAACTGGCATTCGGCCTGGACATTTGTGTACCGAAAAATGTACAAATTTATCTCGAAGGGGGGTCTTGGGGGTATTGCTTAAGGGGAGTGACCTGTTTTTGTTCTGTCTTTTCTATCTTTCTCTGGCTTGTATCCATTTGGCCCCATTCAGCCTACTGTTTTAAGACGTTTATCCCTATCCAGGTGTACATTTTTTACTGGTGAGCGGTAGCGAGCCAGCATATTTTTTATTTTTGTTTGACAGCAGGCTAAATTTGTACATTTTTCGATAGAAAAATGTCTCCGGCGAAGCCGGATTTCTTCATAGCTGGCTCGCTATCGCTCGCCAGGAAGAAATCGACACCTAGATGGGGATAAACGTCATAAAATAGTTGGCTGAATGGGGCCGAATGGATACAAGCCAGAGAAAGAGAGAATAGGACAGAAATAACAAACAACAGGTCACCCCCCTTAAGCCTGATGGAGGTCTTAGGAGGAAACTGAAAACAATAATATATATAAGTAAATACATGAACAAATACATGAACAAATACATGAACAAATACATGAACAAATACATGAACAAATACATGAACAAATACATGAACAAATATATGAACAAATACATGAACAAATACATGAACAAATACATGAACAAATACATGAACAAATACATGAACAAATACATGAACAAATACATGAACAAATCACCCATTAACCCCTTCTGTACCGACGCCGGCTTTGTCATTCTAAACTAGCTTTATTTTTAGACGATTGTGTGTAGTTCAAGAAGAAGCTGTCGTAGTCAAAAGGGTTAAAGAGGAGATTTCTACTTGAGGGGTAAATGTTGTGGACCCCTTTTCCCCCATGTTTAGTCCCATTGCCTTTGAGATTTTAAGACGTTCGCCCCTTTAGTTTGGCGATTTTAAGAACTTTCGCCCTATTTCTGGCAATGTTAAGACTTTTCGTGCCATTTAGGTGTCGATGTTTTCCTGGCGAGCGATAGCGAGCCTGTAATTTAAAAGCAACCGGCCTTCGGCCGGGACATTTTCTACCGAAAAATGTACAAATTTATCTTGAGAGGGGGTCTAGGGATGTTATTTTAAGATTGACGGAAGTCTAGGGGATCAAACTAAAAACCTCCCCTTAAGGGGAGGTTTTAAGTTTGGTCTCTAGATATCCATCAAGATTAAGATTACACCCCCTTGAGCCCCTTTCAAGATAAATTTGTACATTTTTCGGTAGAAAAATGTCCCGGCTGAAAGCCGGTTCCTCTTAAATTACAGGCTCGCTATCGCTCGCCAGGATAAAATCGACACCTAAATTGCACGAAAGGTCTTAAAATTGACAGAAATGGGTTGAAAGTTCTTAAAATCATCAGAATAATGGGGCGAACGTCTTAAAATTAGAAAAGAAATGGGGCTAAACATGAGGGAGAAAGGAGTCCAGAAAAAACTCCCGCAAGTGGATATCTCCCCTTAAGTGAGATAGGCGAGACAGTTCTAGGCCTGTTAATTGCTAGAGATCCTTCCTAAATTGAATAAACTCGTCTAATAGTTGCCAGAATATAATGGCTCAGACGTCGCCGGTACAGAAGGGGTTAAGTATTGGTAAATCTGCCGTCAGCTGGACACAAGTAAACCAAGAGACGCTGAACATTGAGAGCGGTGGCTGCCTCGGGTATTTAAGGGAGCCCACCTCGTTTTGTTCTCTCTTTCTCTCCCTCTCTCTTTGGCTTGTATCCATTCGGCCTCATTCAGCCTACTGTTTTACGACGTTTACCCCCATCCAGGTGTCAATATATTCCTGGCGAGCGGTAGCGAGCCAGCATATATATTTTTTGTTTAGACAGCAAGCTAAATTTGTACCTTTTTCGATAGATAAGTGTCTCCGACGAAGCCGGATTTCTCCATATAATGCTGGCTCGCTATCGCTCTCCAGGAAGAAATCGACACATGGATGGGGATAAACGTCTTAAAACAGTTGGCTAAATGGGGCCGAAAAGATACAAGCCAGGGAAAGAGAGAAAAGGAGAAAAAATTAAAAACAAGCCGGTGTTGCGAGATCTGCCGCTAAGGGATATAAATGACCATCAGTTGCAAACATGTAAACAAAAGAGACGATGAACATTGAGAGCGGTGGCTGCCTCGGGGAATATAGGGCTCAAGGGATTTTAGGGGGGGTCACCTGTTTTTGATATCTCCATTTCTCTTTTTCTCTGGTTTGTATCCATTTGGCCCTATTCAGCCTACTGTTTTACGACGTTTACCCCCATCCAGGTGTCAATATATTCCTGGCGAGCGGTAGCGAGCCAGCATATCTATATATTTTTTTGACAGCAAGCTAAATTTGTACATTTTTCGATAGAAAAATTTCACCGGCGAAGCCGGATTCTCCATACAATGCTGGCTCGCTATCGCTCGCCAGGAAGAAATCGACACATGGATGGGGATAAACGTCTTAAAACAGTTTGGATGAATGGGGCCAAATAGATACAAGCCAGAGAAAGAGAGAACAGGAGAAAAAATTAAAAACAAGCCGGTGTTGCGAGATCTGCCGCTAAGGGATATAAATGACCATCAGTTGGACACAAGTAAACAAAAGAGACGATCAACATTGAGAGCGGTGGCTGCCTCGGGGAATATAGGGCTCAAGGGATTTAACCCCTTCTCTACCGACGACGTCTTTTATATTCATTCTTGCTGCTATTCGAAGATTTTATTCAGCTTAAAAAGAGCCTCCAACAATTAACAGGCTTCGAAATATCTCACTTGACCATTTTCACAGCCACATATCCTCCTTAAACTGCACAAAATCGTCTAAATATAGCTAGAATAAAATTAAAAAGACGTCGCCGGTACAAAAGGGGTTAAGGGAGCAGTGGTAATTTGTTGGTCTTTATTTAATCATCTATATATTTTATAGTTTCTTCGCTAGACCTCCATTAAGCTTAAAAAAAAAAAAAAATAGATCCCCCTTCAAGACAAATTTGCATATATGTCGATTTAAAATGTCCCGGCCGAAGGCCGATTTATCCTAGAATTAAAGGCTTGCTATAGCTCGTCAAGAAAACACGAAGCGTAAAGGTGGGGGCGCAAAGGTTGAGATAAACATGGAATGATAATCGCCAAGCTGTACATAATTATCTTGCAAAATGCAATGGCACTGAAATCATTATTAACAATGGTATAAAAGATTTTGTGGATCGCCTATACCGGGCCTGTGACGTCACAGGAGTGTAAGTCCACCATCCAGTCTAGGAGAAGGATACTGGTGTGACGTCACTATGACGTCACAGGCCCGGTATAGATGATCCACAAAATCCTTTATACCATTGTTAATTATTATTTCAGTAACATTGCATTTTACAAGATAATTATATGCAGGTTGGCGATTATTTTTCCATGCTTACCTCAACCCATGCACCCCCACCTTTAAATGGCATGAACGGTTTTTATATTCGGGCGAAAGGTCTTAAAATCGCCAAACTAATGGAACGAACGTCTTAAAATCTCAAAGCAAATGGGACTAAACATGAGGGAGAAGAAACAACTACCTCCCCCTTAATGTTTTAAAATATTACGTTGGTCTCTCAAAGGTCGTTCACTATAGTGTGTACCCCCTTTCACTGAAGGCGACTGTGCATTTATGGACGTTGATTCTCGGTACAGTGGCGCTAATAAGTCATGTCTCAGCTGTCATTACGTCTGGCTCGTTCTGTGCTGTATTAAAGCCTGTCAGATATTTAGTAGGGTGGGAACATGTTTGTATATCTCACTCAAAAATAAGAAATCATGTGTAAATATTGCTGATACCAATTATTAATCAAAACATAATTGGTGCCGAGACATCACTTATTAGCGTGATTGTACAATAAATATACCCTGTTCAATGCGGGTAAACCAAGAATCGTGTACAGTCGCGCTAATAAGTGATATCTCGGCACCAAGTATGTTTTGATCAATAATTGTATCAGCAATATTTAAGCTTCATTTCTTCATATCGAGTGAAATATACAAACATGTTCCTACACTTACCCACCCTATTCAACATCTGACAGACATTAATACATCACAGAACAAGCCAAACGTACCCTAACCTCTGTAACTCAAAAAGGGCTAGAGCAAATGGGCTGTAAATTCCCACACCTATTTCTTGGCTGACTCTTCTCACACGCAAGAATTATTAGCTCTATTACTCTAGTCGTTTGTGAGTTATAGAGGTTAGAGGTATAGAGTTTTGGCTTACTTACTTGGAACAAGGTATAGGACGCATGCTGTTGGTTATTTTGGTTATCATTAACCCTTTCAATCCAAGGATGCATTTTTTGTCTTCATTATTATTTTCTGGCTATCCTTATTAGACGATATTCTTCTGTTTCTGAAGGTCCTCTAGGAGTCAAATGGGTTAAAGTATATCTCAAATAACCCTCTAAGCCCCAAAAGTCGTTCCTAAAGCACCCGTCACATTATGCCAATTTAAGTGCCGACGCTCCAGGACTTAAGGGTCGTAACAAGGTCTTTGCCTATATCGCCGCGCGTCGTAGGTGGGCGCCAACTCAAGAGAGTCGTCGGGATAGGTCGTCAGGGGCTTCAGGAAATGTTCGACATGCACAACTCTCAAAGGCTGAGTCGGCGGCTAGTGAGGTCAAGGAAATTTACGGGACGGGGACGGTAGGCGGGCAGCGTCGGGCGGCATCAAGTCGGCGTCAGACGGTACAAGGGCGCCGACCTGTCTGCGTCAGACGCTGCTATAAGGTAGGTCGCGACCCGGTAATGACCTGCGGGGACCTGCGGCGAGCCTACGCCGTCCCAAGGGCTCGGTAATATTTTTTGAGGCAACCCAACTGGAGTGGGACGCTGTCAGATGGCGTCCAGCAAAATGTAGTCGGCGACCATGGTTGCCGCCTGACGGCGACCATGAGCAAAGACGAATGTCGAAAGTTTCTTGAGTCGCCGCCCAGGCGGTGTCATAGGGGGAGGGCCTCCCGTGAGTCCGCGACCTGGCAACTTCGCCGCTCGTGTAACGTCACGCGCGTCCTTTCCCCGACCCCTTGGTCGGGGTCAAGCAGGACGGAGTAGGCGTCCAGTGTGAGAGGGTGGCCCTCCATCGCCGCAGTAGTACCTACTGTATATGCGCCGCTCTACCTCTTATAGGTGCCGCTTGTCGGGAGCATTGCCGCCGACCAGTTTGCGCGCTGCGGCGCATGTCACCGCCCGTCCATACTGCCCGCCGTGGGCGTCCCGTCCCGCGATCACCCACGTTACTCGTCAGTGGTCTCCCCCTTCTATCGCCACTCCTTAAGTCGTGGAGCGTCAGCACTTAATTCGGCATAGTGTGATGGGTGCTTAAGTTAAATAAAATCGTTTAATGAGAGCTAGAATGAATGGGCTAATGCGTCCGTGAATGCTGAAATGGTTAACATATAAACTTAGAAATGGTCTGTCCTAGTCAAAGGGGTAGTTATTAAGGTGAAATTTACCCCTTGCATCGGAAGAGGTTCTTTCTTAGCTGCATCAGAGCATTTAAGGGGGAAAGATTGTTTTTTTTTCTGGACCCCCTTCTTCCTCATGTTTAGCCCTATTAGCTTAGGGATATTAAGATGTTCGCTCCAATAGTTTGGTGACTTCAATACCTTGTACCGCATTTCTTTGTCAATATTCTGGAATGACAGTCATAGTTAGTTTTTGTTGAAGCTTGCTTTTCTGTGCGTTACGGATGGTTCCATTGACGTTGAAGATGGAAAGGCACTCGGCTGTAACACGATGCTGCAGGACTTCTTGAAGTTTGAGGGCACCACTCGCTTCAACCAGTCCGAGAACAGAGGCATATTCGTACTATACAGGTGTCAATGTTTGTCCTGGCGAGCGATAGCGAGCCTGTAATTCAGTAGAAACCGGCCGGGACAGATTTCAATCGAACAAAATTACAATTTCACCTCGAATGGGGGTCTTTTTGTTTTTTGTTTTTTGTTGTTTAAGTTTCATGGAGGTCTAGGGAGGAAACTAAACACCACATAATAATGCAACTATAAATAATTAACCCAATAAATACGTCCATCGTTAAAGTACGTTAAGGATAACCCGAATACACTGACAAGGGAAGTCACGGTATGCTGAAGGGTCTAATTACTCCTACTGTTCTGCCTTCACACACACACACACACACACACACACACACACACACACACACACACACACACACACACACACACACACACACACACACACACACACACACACACACACACACACCACACCCATACCACACACACACACAAACACACACACCACACCACACAACCACACACACACACCACACACACACACATACCACACACACACACACACACACACACACACACACACACACACCACACACCACACCACACAACCACACACACACACATACACACCACACCACACACACACAACACAACACACTACACACATACCACACACACACACACACCACACCACACAACCACACCCACACAACACACACCACACACACACACACACACACACCACACACACACACCACACCACACACCACACACACATACCACACACACCACACCACACAACCACACACACACACCACACACATACCACACACACACACACACACAACCACACACACACCACACCACACCACACACACATACGACACACACCACACCACACACACACACCACACACTACACACATACCACACACATCCCACACACACACACATACTCAAACACACACACACACACACACACACACCCCTCAGTATACCCTCACACAAGTATCGAGTTTTCATCGATTTCTATGAAAGTATACACAACAATACATATAATAAAGTATAATAGATACAGGTAGATACAAATATAATATAATAAGTAAATAGATAAATAAATGAATATACAAATTAATTCAAAGCATAAATAAACAAAAAGTGAATAGATACGTAAGTGCATTCCTTCACTATCAATATATTTTGCATGCATATTTGCAATGTTAATCTTATCCAGTAACATCAAATAACAAATATGAATAAAGTAATTAAATAAAACTTGTTTATGAAGCTGATTCTATATTACGCCATTTACATACAAGAAATAAATATGGCATTTGATTACTAGTAATATTAGTATATTTAACAATTAAGTGGAAAACTGTGTACACTAATAAACGATCTTAATTATTTCAGCCCCCTACCTTTCAATACTGTGCTTTACATAGTGCACAACGTCAGCGATACATAATATTAGAATATGCATTGTTCTATAAACTAATATCAATATGATATGCTTAATTATATAAGCATTAATGTAATTAAAAACCTCTGAATATATTTATCTTGCTATAATCTCAAATGTGAAGATGAACATATACATATTATTGTTATTCCCTTACCATACATGACTTACATATGTAGAAAATCCTCATAGAGTCCTGGGAGTGCCACATGAATTTGTTGATTTCATTTATTGATTTTAGATGTGAAGTTGGTTGGTGTAAAAACATAATATATAATATAGTCAATGTATTAGTCATAACAAAATCCGCTCAATCAACTAAGCTATAACAAGCGGCAATCAGTTAAGGAGGGTCACCGGCTTTTTTTATCTTTCTCTCCTGTTTTCTCTTTCCCTGGCTTGTATCCATTTGGCCCCATTCAGTCAACTGTTTTAAGACGTTTATCCCAATCCAAGTGTCGATTTCATCCTAGCGAGCGATAGCGAGCCAGCATTGCATGGAGAAATCCGGCTTAGCCAGAGACATTTTTTATCGAAAGTTTTACAAATTTAGCTTGCTGTCATAACAAAAATATATATAGGCTCGCTCGCTACCGCTCATCAGGAAAATATTGACACCTGAATGGGGGTAAACGTCTTAAAACAGTAGGCTGAATGGGGCCGAATGGATACAAGCCGAAGAGAGAGGGAGATAAAGAGAAAAAAAGCGAGGTGGGCTCCCTCAAGATTAACATGTAGTACTGAAGCGTTGAAGTGAAGTTAATCTGCCTTGATCACCACTTCATCGGGAAAAGTAGGGCAATGAGTTCGGCTACAAGGGCTATCACACGAGGACTTTTATAGGCAACTTTCGACAGCCATAATTTTTCCGGCAAATTTTTTGGGGGCATTGGAAGATTAATTAACCACTTCTGTACCGGCGACATCTTTATTATTCTATTTGAGCTAGATCTAGACGATTTTGTGCAGTTTAAGAAGGATCTGCGATAGTAACAATGGTTAACTGAGATATTTCGAAGCCTGTTTATTGCTGGAGGCCTTTTTTACACTGAATACAATCGTCCAATAGTAGCCAGAGTAAAGTTAAAAGAACGGCACAGGTACGGCATGGGTTAAGGTGGCCAAATTTATGTACACAATTTGATTCATAAGGTGCCAGATTCATAAGTTGCCAATAAATGTTGATGGCAAATTCGCTCGTGTGACGCCGGTTTTAATTACCACTTCATCGGGAAAACTAAGGCAATGAGTTCCGGCTAATTTGGCAATATCCTGTGATTGGTGTTAGAGACCCTAAAGTCATAAAAATCGGCCACCTTCCAATATTCTGACGTTATTTTACGCTCACATTTATCCGTAGCCGTAATCAATATTCTGGTAAAATGATCAATCAAGTATATTTTATAACAAATTACTTATGTTGAAGAGGCAGGTGCTCAGTTCAAATAAGCAGACAGATTAAAGTATTATCTAGTAAATAGTTAGAAAATTAGCCTAAGGTTATACTTATCAAGAAAATATACGATATGCAGATAAAATACATACAATACAATACTACTGTTACAGGTAATACATACAATACTACTGTTACAGGTAATACATACAATACAATACTACTGTTACAGGTAATACATACAATACAATACTACTGTTACAGGTAATACATACAATACTACTGTTACAGGTAATACATACAATACAATACTACTGTTACAGGTAATACATACAATACTACTGTTACAGGTAATACATACAATACAATACTACTGTTACAGGTAATACATACAATACAATACTACTGTTACAGGTAATTATACAGTAACTTCACCTTTGGATCTATATTCTACATTATCAAGAATACAACACCACCCCGTAGTTTGATAGTGACTGTACGCTCGGATACCATGGTTCCTACTCCCTAGCCCACTCATATACTGTATATCCGGGGACCTCACCTATTTATAAGAATGGAAATATATCTCTGGAAACGAATTTGTGAATATAAATTTATCTACAGCAACTACATAGATATAGTGTTTATTAAGGGGAGATATCCACTTGAGAGATTATTTTCTTTACCCCTTTCTCCCTCATGTTTAGCCCCATTGCTTTTGAGCTTTTAAGACGTTCGCCCCATTAGTTTGGCGTTTTAAAGAACTTTCGCCCCATTTATGTCACTTTTAAGACCTTTCATGCCATTTAGGTGTCGATTTTTTCCTGGCGAGCGATAGCGAGCCTGTAATTTAAGAGGACTCGGCCTTCGACCGAGACATTTTTCTACCGAAAAATGTACAAATTTATCTTGAAAGGGAGTCAGGGGGGTGTAATTTCAAGCTTGATGGAAGTCTAAGAAACACACTAAAAACCTCCCCTTAAAAACTAGTTGTCAAAAAATCAATCTAAATAGTTATGATTGCATCAAGAAAAACATAGGGGTCCACGAATTCTGATGAGTGGGCTCGAGACTATGGCATCTGAGGGTACCACAATGGCGACCACAGGAAAATATGGCCGATCTTTCTTACTACAGGATCTCTAATTTGGGTTTGTCTGCTCCATCTGTTGACAACATTATAACTTTCACTGCGAGGACGCCTTTCTATTGTTATTCTGACTGTCATTAGACGATTTTATATATATAGTCTATTAACAACCCATAGGCAAATGAACTGAAATGGAGTATACGCTCTAGATTACTTTGTTCGTTTGATCTTAACGTAAAGGGAAAATTAATTTAATTTAATTCTATTATACCTTATTTCATTATTATTATTATTATTATTATTATTATTATTATTAATACTTTAATTTTTTTTTCATGTTCTTTTTTATTCTATATATATATATTTTGTTATTAGCTTCCTCCCTACACCTCCATCAAGCTTAAAAATATACCCCCAAGACCTCCCTTCGAAATAAATATTTGCATATTTCGGTGGACAAATGCCTCAGTCAAAGGCTGGTTTCTCCTAAATTGCAGGCTCACTAACGCTCGCCAGAAAAACAACAACGACGAAGTAAGTCCTCAAATAACCCAACTAATGTGGCGAACGTCCTATAATTTCTAAACCAATGGGGGTAAACCGGCGACGTATTATAGATTTGACTTTAGCTATAATTAGACGATTTTCCGTAGCTTAACCCTCCCGGCCCGGGCTAGCTCTCCTAATGACAGTGCGGCGTACCCGGGCGATCTGGCCGAAAAACGTCTAGGCCTAGGCTACCGTATTTTGGTTAATTTTAACTGCTAGAAATTTCCCACGCATCTATAAATGTAGTGAGGTTTCCAATCTGTAGACTGGCGTTGAGTAGAGCTCTCTAAGTCAACTGGTTCAGTTGTGATGACGATTTTAGTGGAGAGCATTTTCAGGCAATGTTAGCAATACGACGATCTTTTCACTACTGAAACAACGACATACAGACATACAATAACAAACGAGTCTTCTCCTTCTTGTTTTCGGAGGTGCGGTGACGCAACGATCGGCTTTGTTTACATGCGTCGGATGCACGGCGTTCAGACCAAGCCGAATAGGCTTTCAAGCTTACTGTGTATTAAAATGACACCCGGGTACCGGCCAATCTGCCGTGGTGTCATATTAAAATGACACCCGGGGAGGAAGGGTTGAGGGGACATTTCCACTTGAGGGATTTTTTTCTTGACCCTTTTATCTCTCATGTTTAGCCCCATTGTTTTTGATATTTTAAGACGTTCGCCCCATTAGTTTGGTGATTTTAAGAACTTTCACCCCATTTCTGTCAATTTTAAGACTTTTCGTGCCATTTAGGTGTCGTTTTTTTCCTGGCGAGCGATAGCGAGCCTGTAATTTAAGAGGAACCGGCCTTCGGCCAGGAAATTTTTCTACCGAAAAATTTAACAAATTTATCTTGAAAGGTGGTATAGGGGCTGTAATGTTAAGCTTGATGGAAGTCTAGGGAACTAACTAAAAACCTCCCCTTAAGAGAGATATGCGGTAGTAAAAAGGGGTAATTGATAGTTCGAAGACTTTCATTTACTGGAGACCATTCTTAAACTGATTATAACCGTCTAATAATAGCCAGCATAACACGGAAAGGACGGAAAGAGTAGAGTCAAAAACGGTCTCGTTATACTGAGAGGGTATAAGGAGGGTGTCACACGAACGCCTTTTCCGACAATTATTTGGGAGATTTTTGTTTTTTGGGCAGCTTCAGAATCAGAGTAAAATATATCTCCACATCTTTCAATAAATCTTAACTAATCTAACGTAAATATAGTTTTCGACAACAATGCACAAAATAATAGTACAATATTATAGTTGCCAAAACAGACACAAATTGCTTGCCGATCGAAAATTGCCAAAAATTTCCTTGTTTGGCACCGCCTTTTGTCGAGGTCCTTGTATCGCAGAAATGTCGCATTGCATATTAATATATTCCATCAAGTACCGTTCTAAAGCTCATAACTTGAGATTTTTAATGAAAGTCATGTTGAACATGTATCTGTTATGAAGAGTTATAGTTTAGATATAAAATATCATGTAACATATTCAGGTAATTTATTTTATGCTCGATGTTAATGATATTGACTGGGGTACACTCAGGGACTAAAATCGTGGCCCTTGTTGAACCCTCGAACAACAAAACGATCCTCCGAAATACACATACCAGGTGAAACATTACCTGTACACTCCAGAAAAAAAAAAAATATGAAAAGGAGACAAAAGGCAAAGTTGACTGTAACAAGTACCCTCCTTCTCTAACATCAAGGTACCTAAGAGTCAAAATGTCTGGACACACAGAGCTTAAAGCAGTTTAAGTCATAGGATGAGGGAAATACATATTGGGGAGAGAGTTCTAGAGCTTACTTGTTGAGTGGAGGAAAATCTGGGAAAATCGGTTCAATCTTGGGTAGAGAGTTGGACAGCATAGGGTGGAAGTGTGTTGAAAGGCGGGTGCCCCCACTCTCCGTAAGGGAGGAGGTATGCACTGTGAAAGCTCTGAAGGACATTCATTATTGTAATAGCGGTAGAGGAGTGAAACAAATGCAACATTGCGGCATGTAGAGAGCGCGTGTAGTAAGAGGAAGTGAGTTGATGAGATTAAATGCTTTTGACTCTAGCTTTTCAAGAAGTGCAGTATGGGTGGGACCTCCCCACACTTGCCAATACTCGATACATGGATGCATTGTGCCCTTGTACAGAGCAAGAAGCTGTGTGGGGCTAAATAAGCCATGGAGACAGTTGAGCACACCTAACTTCTGGGAAGCTGTTTTAGCAAGAGTGGTGACCTTTCCAAGAAAGGTCAAGAGAAAAAGAAACACCAAGAACATTGAGAGAAGATGAAGAGTTGATGTTCGTATTGTTGATGAGTAACGGATAGTTGTGTGGAAGATTGTGACGAGTAAATAGAAGATAGGCATGCTATGGCCTCATCACAGGAGTTTTGGAGTAATTGCCTGCTGGGTCGCAGTGGAAAACTAGTTGAATAGTGTATGATAGAGTCATCATCATAAGAGTGGATAGGACTAGAGGTACAGTTGAGGAGATCATTAATGAATTCTGGAAAGAGATATGAGGACAGAACAGAACCCTTAGGAATACCGGAGTTGATAGGTTGAGGAAGTGAGCGATGGCCATCCACCACTGCAGCTAGGAAACGGCCAGAAAGGATATTAGAAATACAGGGACAGTTGAAAGGATAGAAACTGCAAAGAGGGGTAATTTAGAAAATATAGATTTGTGGGAGGATCTATCGACGGCTTTCGATGTGTCAAGCTCAATAGAAAAGATATCACCGAAGTTCCTAAAGGAGGATAACCAATAGTTAGCAATATAAGAAAGAAGATCAACAGTAGAGCGGCCCTTAACCCGGGGACGGTGCCGAGACTCTTAAGAGGTTTTACTGGGCGAAGGCGACGGGACTCTTAAGATCCAAGGCATAAAAAAAAGTGTTGTAAAAGACCCCAGTGGCACTCAAATCAAAGGAATATGTGATTAAGTGAGATAATTCCCCTCCATACTTTCTATCACTCCTCCATATGTGTCCAACCCCCCCCCCCCCCCCCCCCCCCCGCTCTTTTCTCTCCTCCCCATCTCCTTCTCTCTAGCTCTGTCTCTCTGATTGAATTATGGTACCGTGCCTGAAATCCATCCTTTTGTCACCCCCCCCCCAATATCTCGTGTGCCATCCGCTTTATGCAAGTTATACCACTTGAATTATGGAGAACACAGGAAGATGATATACCGTACATATATATATATATATATATATATATTCTTTTTTCTATGTGGATGAGGGAGACAAGGCAGAACTGCCTGTAACGAGTGCCTCCTCCAGTTGAAAGAGTGACAGGGCCAAAATCAAGGAACGTTCCAGCCAAAATCCCTGGACACACGGAGATTGAAGCAATTTAAGTCATAGGATAAGGGGAAGATGGATTCAGGGAGAGAGTTCCAGAGCTCAGCTGTTGAATAGAAGAAGGTTTGAGAATATCGTTTCATTCTTGGATTGGAGAGTGGCACAGAGTAGGGATGGAATTGTGTTGCAAGACGGGTGCTACATACTCTAAGTAGAGGAGGTGGTATACACTGAGAGAGCTCTGAGGAACATTGATTATTGTAATGGCAGTAGAATAGCGAGAGAGATGCAACATTGCACCGAAGAGAGAGAGATTGCAAAGAGTCAGCGAGTGAACGTGAGTTAATGAGACAAAAGTTGTTTTTTTCTACTTGGTCAAGAAGTGCTGTGTGAGTGGATCCTCCCCACATATGCGAACAATACTCGCTACATGGACGCACTGTGTTCCTGTACAGAGCAAGAAGCTGTGCAGGGGTAAAGAACCCCCAGAAGCGGTTGAGCACACCCAGCTTCTGGGAAGCTGTTTTAGCAAGAGAGAGAGAATGCTAAATCCTCCTTGAATTGAAGAATGCTTGTAGATAAAAGATGTATTTACGTAAATCATTTGGCTACTGGAAGTGAAAATGGATTATTAACCATATATGGCATGGAACAAAAAAATGACGTTATTAACCCCGGTTACAGGGATTTTAAAATAGCGTTTTTGCTCCGGAACACTAAATATGGTAATATTTTCGTTTCCGCTTTTGTTCCAAGCATAATTTCGTTCGTTTCGGTTTTCGCTTTCGTTCCCTTAAACCGTTTCAAAGCCCTGCTTACAAGACTTTAAGACCTTTCTCCCCATTTCTTTGTCAATATTAAGATCATTCATGCCATTTAAGTGTCAATTTTTTCTTGGCGAGCGATTGCATGACCGTAATTTAGTAGGATAGCGGCCTTCGGCCGGGACATTTTTCCACCGAAAAATTTACAAAATTATCCCGGAGAGTGGTCTTGTGGATATGTTTTATTAATCTTGATAGAGGTCTGGGGACTATACTAAATATATATACAGTATATACCGGTATGGAAGCATACATTCCATTCTCTTTCTCTCACACTAATGCTAAAAAATCTTGGTTTACTCACGCCTGTTCTACTGCTGTCCGCAATAAGGAGGAAACATTCAAACGGTACCGACGCCTTAAAACTCAAGACTCTCATTCTTCCTATGTTTCTGCCCGGAATCAAGCCAAATCTGTTCTTCGACTTGCCAAACACTCTTTCATCAATAATAAATGCACTGAACTATCCAACTCTAGCTCTTCCCAAGCTTTCTGGCATGTAGCCAAAAGCCTCTCCAACAATTTCTCTTCCTCGTCTTTCCCTCCCCTTTCCCATTCTGATGGCACAACCATCACTTCTTCCTCTGAAAAAGCTAAACTCTTCGCTCAAACTTTTGCTAGAAACTCCACCTTGGATGATTCCAGTGCTATTCCTCCCTCCCCACCCTCCTCCCTCTTACTTATGCCTAATATCCTAATCTCCTCTAAAGATGTACTTTCTACCCTCTCTGGGCTTAACCCTCTCGCATTTTTAGGACGCGATCGCGTCATAACGCCACCCCTCGAAGAGTGGTCGTATGACGCAATCGCGTCATAATGCCACCCGTAAGTTAGAAATATTCGTGGTAAATAAGTTTATGACGCGATTTGGACGCATTTTTGGCTGGTAAGTTAGCCATCAGTAAGCTACAAAATTAAATATCTGGCAACCCCCTAGCGTCCCTGTGTGAGGAGTGCGGGGCTTTGTTTCACCAGTTGTGAGCTGGCCGCCAGTCTGTGAGGTAGTACACCCGGACCTTTAAATCTCGTCTCGCCTCCATTGCCTGCCATGGAGCGGGTTTCAGGCGGGCAAATCTTGATTATTTATGTACTAAGAGGCAGTGTATCATCAATTTGTGGCTATCTATATATAATTTATGTATATAACTCGTGATTTGTGACTCTGTGCCTCGTTGTTCGCCTCTCCATAGCCAGCCATGTGTTTTTTAGGCGGGTAGAATGGACCCAGTGGAAGTGTTGTGAACTGTGAATAATAATATTATTTATATCATATTCGTAGGGTTAGTGTAGTAAGCATTCGTAGTCACATTCCTAACTTATGTTAGGTTTGTGATTACGAATGTAAGCTAGGCTATACGTGTGTGTCGTATATATATTGCCCTAAAACCTTAATTTTCGCTTGAAAGACCAATATATTTATGAATAAATACTACATACGAAGTATAATAAAGCTGTAATTACGAAATATAGTTGTGTTTTGCCCATTTTTGGAATTATTTTATGCCCAATTTGGGCAATTTTTAGTGAATACACAGTTTTATTTGAGTGAAGTAACTAACAGTGAAGTGTGGATAGATAATAAACGATTTTTTTAGACAAAAATGTCACGGTAAGTACAAATATGTCACGGTAAATAGCCTGACATAAAAAATACAAGACTTTTATGCGCCACTGTACACTACACTACAACAGTGAACCTTTGGACACCCACAGATGTCTTGGTAAAGTACCTAAGCTAATCCCATAATTACTTGCCCGCGGCAGGTCAGCACTCCTTGACCTTTTACCTTTTCCTCACAGCTGGGATATTTTATATGTTTAGGCTTGGGCTAGGCCTATCTTTATTTTATAATATATATATATATATATATATACATATATATATATATATATATATATATATATATATATATATATATATATATATACAGGGTGTTCCAGAAATATGTGCCGAAAATCAGGGGATGTATTCCTGACACATAATTGAATGTAAATTACGAAATGACCATATTGGTAATTCTCAATATTTTTCGAGTTACAGCACCTCCGAGGTCTGCCAGGAATGTGTTTAAATCCAGGGATTGTACAAAATGTCTGAGACAGATGCGAAATTACTTAACGACCGTAAAGTAATACAGCACAGTAAATGTTATTGTCATACTGGATATACTGTTTTATTTTGTTCATACATCACGTTGTCCTTGGTAAATGTTTCATTTACAAGGAATTTTGAAAATTTACTGTAATTTTATTGTCATACTGGAAATACTGTTTTATTTTGTTAATAAATCATGTTGTCCATGGTAAATGTTTCATTTACAAACAATTCCCGGAGTAAAACCCATTCAAGCAGACCTGTTAGGTGCTGTAACTCGACAACTATTGATATTTGCTTATATGGTCATTTAGTGATTTACATTCAATTATGTGTCAGGAATACATCCCCTGATTTTCGGCACATATTTCTGGAACACCCTGTATATATATATATTTTCGAGTATTTCTATTGTTATTTTATATATAGGCCTATTTTTCTTTATTGTGATTTATTATAAGTTTTATTTATTTATTTTATTTATATCATTTTATTTTATTTATAATTTTTTTTCATTTACATTTTTTTTTTTATTGTTCCTGTTCCCCAGGGTGTCCATTGGACCACCCCCTATGTCCAGAGCAAGGGCAGGGCCCATAATCGAGTATTTATAGTTATTTTATATATATTTTTATTTATTATTGTTTTTATTTATTTTATTTATAGGCCTAGGCCTATAATTTTATTTTATTTATAATTTTGTTTCATTTATATATTTTTTGGGGTTATTGTTCCTGTTCCCCAGGGTGTCCATTGGACCACCCCCTATGTCCAGAGCAAGGGCAGGGCCCATAATCGAGTATTTATAGTTATTTTATTTATATTTTTATTTATTATAGTTTTTATTTATTTTATTTATAGGCCTATCATTTTATTTTATTTATAATTTTGTTTCATTTATATATTTGTTTTGGTTATTGTTCGTGTTGCCCAGGGTGTCAATGGGACCACCCCCTATGTCCAGAGCAAGGGCAGGGCCCATAATCGAGTATTTATATAGTTATTTTATATATATTGGGATTTATTTGATTAGATTTATTTTTTATATAAAGGTATATACCGTATATATATAAAAAAAAAATCTTGTCCCCTTCCCTGTTGTGTTGTTCTTGTTCCCCAGGGTGTTTGGCCAAAGAGCCCCAAGGTATAAATATATATATTCTTATAATGCCATACTATGACTACGTCATGGTGTTCCCCCATTTGAATTACAAAATGCGGAACTATACCGTCATGAATCCATTATACTCACGTCATCTGGAATCGGATAATGCAAAACTATGACTATGTCATGGTGAACTATACCAACGTTATATGGATCCAGTGATGGCGAACTTGCGTCATGACAACTATCAACGTCAATTACGTTTTCCTTTATTTCCATTTCTTGGTTTCAGCATCGTAAGCTAACTACGCCAGCCTGCCGCCATACGCCAGCCTACCGCCATACACCAGCCTACCGCCATACGCCACCCTACCGCCATACGCCAGCCTACCGCCATACACCACCCTACCGCCATACGCCAGCTGCAATGTCGGACAAGAAGAAACCTTTGCGGGACTCCCAGCTGGAAGATGTGGTCAATGAGGTGCTGGACTTGACGACGACGGATGAGACGGCGAGCGAGAGTGAGTCGGACGAGTGGTCTGACGATGAGGATTGGGCTTCACCTCCGCCCAAGCGACTCCGCCTCGACGCCCCCACCTCGGCCGATCCACCACCACCACCAGCAACGTCAGACAACCCACCACCACCACCACCAACTGAACCAGCCCCAGAGGATCCACCACCACCACCGCCATCACCATCCATCCCATCCCATCCAATCTACATCTCATCCCATCCATAACATCGCCGATTACCTCCTACCATCACCCAACTTCCCCCAACTTCCCACGTCACCTCTTCCATCCACCTTGCGTGGCGGTGCCTCATCCTGGCTTCCAGCAGGATCACCAGCCCGCAGCCCACACCTGTTTGCTACGCTACTTGCTGTGGGCACTTTGAATACCCCGCCTTCGCATGCCATGGGAATGGTCACCCCCACAGTGTCCCCCTTCAGCGACACACCGTTGACCCCCTCGGCATTTGTTCTGCCTGAGCATCGAGCCGCAATGCGTGCTGAGGTTGCTGAAGCCGCAGTGCGTGCTCAGGTTGTTGCTGAGGTGCCACGCACAGCGTTGAATCCTCCAGTAGCAATCGAGGAGCTTCTTCCCCAAAGGCTTCCTCTTCACCATTCACCAACTGGTACAGCTGCACCAGGTTCACCAGCTCCACACCTTTCACCAGCTGGTGCAGCTGCACCAGGTTCACCAGCTCCACACCTTTCACCACTTGGTGCTGCACCAGGTTCACCGGCTTCTGCATCATCTGATGCAGAAGCCCCCCCCACTCAACCCCTCGACCTACCACCTATGCCACGCCGGAGGCCAGGTCCCCGTAGGGGGGCAGGTGGTAGGCCCAGGGGCCGCAGAGGTGTTCCTCGCGTTGGTCCTCGCGGTGGTCCTCGCAGTGGTCCTCGCGGTGGTCGTGGCCGTGCTCGCGATCCTGCCCCCGATCGTGATGCCGGTTGGACCGACACCCCCTTCGACCCCCAGCCTGATCTGTTCTCAGGGACCCCTGGCATGCAGGTTCCAAAGCCGGTGACTCCTCTCCAGTTCTTCCAGCTCTTCTTTACAAGGGAGATTCTGCAATACCTGGTAGTGGAGACAAATGCTTACGCCAAGTTCGTTGACGGAGCAGCTGCTCTTTGGCACCTGTTTGGTGAGGAGGAAATGGCCAAATTCCTTGGCCTGTACTTCCTCATGGGCATCACCAAGATTCCTTCTCTGAGTCACTACTGGCGTTCAACTGTCCTTCACGACTACCCAGTATTTCGGAGAACGATGAGTAGGACTAAGTTTCTAGCCTTGTTGAAGTATTTCCATGCTTTCAACAACAAGGCAGTCTGCAGGCAGAACAAGGACAGGCTTGTGAAGGTTCGGACGGTGATGGAATACCTACTTGAAGGCTTCAAGCTGGCATACATCCCCACCGAAAAGCTGTCCCTTGACGAAGGCAGCCTTGGATGGAAGGGTCGCCTTTCATTCAAGGTTTACAACCCAATGAAGCCGACGAAGTACGGTGTCAAGCTGTACATCCTGGCAGAGGCGTTGACTGGCTATGTGTGGGACTTTTGGGTCTACACCGGTCCGGGTACATCTCTCCAGGAGACGGTGGAGGGTCTCACGGAGTCCTTCAGAGGCCAGGGGTACAGGCTGTACATGGACAACTATTACAACTCAGTTGACCTGTGCCAGCAAATGCTCACACACAACATCTATGTGTGTGGCACCCTGCGCCATGTACGAGGAGCTCCTAAGCGGTTGTGCGACATTGCTAAAGCAAAACAGCTTGAACGCGATGCGACATTAGCAATGAACAACGGCTTAACCATGGTCCTACTTTGGCGAGACAAGCGCATCGTCAACATGGTGTCCACTTTCCACAACCAGAAGCTTGTCACCATCCCGAAGCTTGTCAGTTTCAAAGAGAAGGACCAACAGGGCAAGTGACGTCGTGGACAGAGGGAGGTCTTCAAACCTGTTTGCGTTGAAGACTACAACATCCACATGGGTGGGGTGGATCAGTTCGACCAGATGGTCCAGTACTACCCCATCCAGCGAAGGACGGTCAAGTGGACGAAGAAGATCACCTTCTACTTCATCCAAATGGCCCTCTTCAACGCCCATGTCCTGTACAGGAAGTGCTACCCAAGGAAGAAGATGACCTTGCTGGACTTCCAGGAGCACATCTGTACTTCCTTGCTGCACTTCAACCCTGCAGAGTGGCCTATGTCGGGGAGGCCAGTCCACCGAGCACAGGATCTGCCGCGTGACCAGCGTAAACCACAGAGGCATGCACGCAGGCAACGGCAACCCGGTGGATCATCTGGGTCGTCTGACGACGACCATCCAGACTCCCCAGCCCCTGCTGCTCCTGACAACACTCCACCCTCTCCTGTTGCTGCTCCTGGTGGAGGCGTTGAGAGGGCACCACGTCTCGATGTCCCCTCCCCACCACCAGAACCAGATGATGCTGCTGCTGATGCTGCTGCCCCAGGGGGAAACTATGTCCTGGTTCAACCCCCCGTGGTACTAGCACCTGATGCAGCTGCTGCTGGTGACGATGGGGAAGCAGCTCTTGAAGCTGCCAACCAACCGCCACCAGTACTGGAAGCAGCAGGAGCGGTGCAAGTCCGGAGACCTCGACCTGGAGTTGTCCCAAGGCCCCGTCCTATTGTTCTGAACCATGTCCGGTTGAACAGGGCCTTGGACCATTCTCGGCAGAGGATTCCGGGCAAGAAGCGACTCCGTTGCTATTACTGCAAAGTAATGAACGGCATTCGCAAGGACACAAGCTTCCGCTGCACGACTTGCACGGTTGCCCTCTGCATTGACGTCAACGACTGCTTCAACCTTTTCCATCGTCACAATGCAGGTGTCCTATACTCAGGAGCCATGTGCAATCATTCATTCATTGATTCATTCATTTCTCTTCTCCATTTCTCTTCTTCATTCACCCGGCTTCATTCACCCACCTTCATTCACCCACCTTCATTCACCCACCCGACATTCACCCACCGACATTCACCCACACATTCACCCACCGACATTCACCCACCTACATTTACCCACCTTCATCATCAAAGTGGATATAGGCCTCCTGGGGAAACCACTCTAAAAAAATAACGAGTCAAATGCAGTACATCCTAGGGTGGCTTGGAAATCTGCATATTTCTGTGGTTTGACACCTTGTATATATATATATATATATATATATATATATATATATGTTAGTAAAGCCAGGTAATAAATTTTCTTTAATACATACGAGGTTGAAAGAAATGGCAATTTCTGCGTTGGAAATTTTATTATTCAAAGTTTCCAGGTCTCTGATGAGTTTTCGCTGGGTGGCAGGAAGTAGATGAAGGAGATGAGCAAAATTCATGGTGGTACAGGGTTACATAAATGTACATGATGATACAGGATATACGACGCGTTTCACTGGACAACCAGCATTATCAAGTAAGGAAGGAATGATATAAAAGGTAAACAGGAAGGGTATATATAGAGGGTGGAGGATCAGAGGAGGCGGAAAACAGGGGGCAAAAGTCTGCTATTGGTGGAAGCGTAAATTAGGAGAGAGAAAGGGGTTAACCGCTTCACGCATGCGCACTGGATGCGGGATGGTGGTCAGTAGGTGGGGTCGAAGCTGATTGGCTGCGTGTCGAGGGGCGTGGCCTAAGTTGTGTGGCGCCTGCAGAAGACGAAGCTGAAGGAGGTAGCGCGGGGGGCTGCGTCAAGGGCACCGGGGGGCGAGGAGGGGTGTTAGGTCCTGTAGGGTAGTGCCTTTTGGCAGAAGGAAGGATCTGAAGGTCCAGAGTTTGGTTGTTGATGTTGGGATGTAAGGCTTGGATATATAAAGCTTCGAGTATAGGTAATCTCCTTGGGTCACTTTCTTTATCGAGTATGGTGGTGTGTTTCTCTAACTCGTTGCGTGTGAGGTGAGGGTGGTTAGGGGTGAGATAGTGGTCTTTGATGGCTCCAGCCTGAAGGTGAAGAGTTAACCGACGTGAAAGACGAGTCTGCGTCATACCAATATAGGAATGAGGTCCACAGTCCTCATAATTACAGGTATGTTGGTAAATGACGTGATCGTCGGTCATCGGGCTCTTTATCTTGGTGGAGGCTGGTTTGTTGCGGAGAACGAGGTTGGAGGTCTTGGGGGATTTGTAATAAATTATTAATTTGATTTTGTTTTCCGGGTTGGTTGGGTGGACATGCTTGGAGATTATTTCTTTTAAGACGGCCTCGTCATTTTTGTGTTCAGAGGACATGTAATTGCGGTAGAAGATCTTAATTTCATTGGGGGGGTCAATGTTGGGAGGGCTTTGGGTGTACCATTTTTCAAGATGGTGGTTGATGGTGCTGGAGATGTCGGAGTTGGAGTATCCGTTATTTACTAAAACTTGGGATAGTCTTTCTAGTTCCTGGTGGGTGTCGGCCCAGGTAGAGCAGTGCGTGAGGGCTCTCCTAACATAGGCGGAGATGGAGGATAGAAGATAACGGCGGGGGCATTCACTATCGCCGTTGAGGCATTGTCCTGTGTTAGTAGGTTTAATGTAGACGGTGGTTTTGAACCCATGGTCGTTCAGAGTTACGAGGATGTCGAGGAAGGGGAGTTGTCCATTGTTAGATTTTTCAAAGGTGAAGTTAAGTCCGGAGGAGGTCATGAAGCGACGCTGGAGTTCCTGTAGTTCGTGGAGGTCCTTGATTTGCACGAAGATGTCATCCACGTATCTACAATAGACGGCTGGTCGTTGGGCAGCTAGGAGCTCTTCCTCGATGGTACCCATGAAAAAGTTCGCAAAAAGAACTCCGAGGGGGCTGCCCATCGCCACACCGTCTATCTGCTTGTACATGTTGCCCCGGGGGCAAAGGAAGGGGGCCTCCTTGGTACACAGAAGACAAGCCGAAAACACAACCATAAAAAAGCTTGCCCGTCTTTATGGCGGAAACTTAAAACTTCCCAAACCAACAAAAGGATATATAAACCTTACTAACACCATTCTGACCCTGGACCAAGAAGACCTCCTCAACAAAGGCCTCAACTGCCACTACAGCTCCAAACCTGGCCCCCACCGGAAACACCTAGAAACGGAAATCCTCCTGGACGACATCCTACGACTCAAGAAGGATGGCAAGGTCACCACTACTCCCGCCCTACAACCTACTCTCCTCGCTGAAGCCGCCAAAACCAGAGGAACTCACCATAGCAAAATACTCAACAAACAACACTTCCAAGCTGCCAAACTATTAAGAGACAACCCCAACATCATCATCCGTCGTGCGGATAAAGCTTCCTGCCTCGTGATCCATGACAAGGAGGAATATCTTAGAAAAATGGACGTCATCTTAAGTGACAACACTAAATTTAAAAAGATCACCCGCAACCCAACCGACGAAATCAAACGTATTGCCAACACCACCATCACCGCCATCAACGCCAAACAAGGAGGGATCCACCTTAAAAAAACTCGTCGGAGAATACACCCCTGGTTATGCGTACGGAACCATCAAAACACACAAACCTGGGAACCCCCTCCGCCCCATCATCTCCCAGATCCCCACTGCCACCTACCAGATCGCCAAGGCCCTGAACAACCTCCTCACCCCCTACGTGCCCAGCCAATTCAACCTTAACTCAGCCCACGATTTCTTGGAAATTTTACGAGACGCCCCCCGTAACAACAACCACACTATCGCCTCTCTCGACGTAGAAAGCCTGTTCACCAACGTGCCAGTGGATAGGACCATTGACAGGATTCTACGTCGAATTTATCATTGCCCTGATACACCTACACTGGACATCCCGGAGAAGGCCCTGAAAACACTACTGGAGCTATGTACCAAGGAGGCCCCCTTCCTTTGCCCCCGGGGCAACATGTACAAGCAGATAGACGGTGTGGCGATGGGCAGCCCCCTAGGAGTTCTTTTTGCGAACTTTTTCATGGGTACCATCGAGGAAGAGCTCCTAGCTGCCCAACGACCAGCCGTCTACTGTAGATACGTGGATGACATCTTCGTGCAAATCAAGGACCTCCACGAACTACAGGAACTCCAGCGTCGCTTCATGACCTCCTCCGGACTTAACTTCACCTTTGAAAAATCTAACAATGGACAACTCCCCTTCCTCGACATCCTCGTAACTCTGAACGACCATGGGTTCAAAACCACCGTCTACATTAAACCTACTAACACAGGACAATGCCTCAACGGCGATAGTGAATGCCCCCGCCGTTATCTTCTATCCTCCATCTCCGCCTATGTTAGGAGAGCCCTCACGCACTGCTCTACCTGGGCCGACACCCACCAGGAACTAGAAAGACTATCCCAAGTTTTAGTAAATAACGGATACTCCAACTCCGACATCTCCAGCACCATCAACCACCATCTTGAAAAATGGTACACCCAAAGCCCTCCCAACATTGACCCCCCCAATGAAATTAAGATCTTCTACCGCAATTACATGTCCTCTGAACACAAAAATGACGAGGCCGTCTTAAAAGAAATAATCTAGCATGTCCACCCAACCAACCCGGAAAACAAAATCAAATTAATAATTTATTACAAATTCCCCAAGACTTCCAACCTCGTTCTCCGCAACAAACCAGCCTCCACCAAGATAAAGAGCCCGATGACCGACGATCACGTCATTTACCAACATACCTGTAATTATGAGGACTGTGGACCTCATTCCTATATTGGTATGACGCAGACTCGTCTTTCACGTCGGTTAACTCTTCACCTTCAGGCTGGAGCCATCAAAGACCACTATCTCACCCCTAACCACCCTTACCTCACACGCAACGAGTTAGAGAAACACACCACCATACTCGATAAAGAAAGTGACCCAAGGAGATTACCTATACTCGAAGCTTTATATATCCAAGCCTTACATCCCAACATCAACAACCAAACTCTGGACCTTCAGATCCTTCCTTCTGCCAAAAGGCACTACCCTACAGGACCTAACACCCCTCCTCGCCCCCCGGTGCCCTTGACGCAGCCCCCCGCGCTACCTCCTTCAGCTTCGTCTTCTGCAGGCGCCACACAACTTAGGCCACGCCCCTCGACACGCAGCCAATCAGCTTCGACCCCACCTACTGACCACCATCCCGCATCCAGTGCGCATGCGTGAAGCGGTTAACCCCTTTCTCTCTCCTAATTTACGCTTCCACCAATAGCAGACTTTTGCCCCCTGTTTTCCGCCTCCTCTGATCCTCCACCCTCTATATATACCCTTCCTGTTTACCTTTTATATCATTCCTTCCTTACTTGATAATGCTGGTTGTCCAGTGAAACGCGTCGTATATCCTGTATCATCATGTACATTTATGTAACCCTGTACCACCATGAATTTTGCTCATCTCCTTCATCTACTTCCTGCCACCCAGCGAAAACTCATCAGAGACCTGGAAACTTTGAATAATAAAATTTCCAACGCAGAAATTGCCATTTCTTTCAACCTCGTATGTATTAAAGAAAATATATATATATATATATGTATATATATATATATATATATATATATATATATATGACATATTATATATATATATATATATATATATATTATATATATATATATATATATATATGTATGACATCTTGTATATATATATATATATATATATATATATATATATATATATATATATATATAATTATATATATATACTGTATATATATATATATATATATTATATATTACTTTATTTGTGTGTACAATAGAATTATTTCTGAATTTATTACTTGATGATAACCTGGCTTTCTTGTTTTGTTTTTTCAGTGTCAACGCAGGAGCCATTTCCCTTCTCGTTGGAAAGGGTTGTGGCCCTATCAGGTAAGTAAAATTGACAACCTTCATGACTGACATGTCTTCTATGAACATTATACAATTATTGGCAAGGAAAATTATATAAAAGTGTTGTATATTGTGGCAAAGATAAACATCTGTATAAACATTCTCATTTATTTACAAAACAATAGCAGTGCATGGAAACAATTGCGCATAGCTCGCGAACCAATAACGCTATATTATTTTTGTTTTCACCATTAGAAAGAGCATCATTTTCCGATGACGGTGATATAAACAGTTATATACGTATCCGAGCAAATAAACCAATGCCGAGGTGGGGAACAGGTCGGAACCCGGCTAGCATCGGCGGAAAAGAGATGGGTGAAGCATAAATATTCGCATTTTGGCTCTTCATTTCAAATATTCATAGCGCAAAAAGTGTTTGTCCTAGGAACTTCTTGTTTCTTTTATAATCATCAGCATTATTTGCCAAATTCATACAGCCTAAATTTAAAACCATACACTTTGTAGCAACGAAATAAATCGAAAATGTTATAAACCATATCAATCAAAATCATTTTTTTTTCGGTCACTGCTTGAGAACTATTGAAGATAAACAATTTCTGTTTTCAGATTTGGAAAGAGGAGAAAAAATACTATTATTTGAGCAAAAAAAATATATGGTCATCACTCACAATTTAGAGCTAGGACGGTGTGAAGACAATTGCATAGGAAATAATTGTATTCCGGACTCATTTACACTTTCATATTTCGATTTATTTACATTTTGTTTTGTTTTATCATGTACTATAAATATTCCTCTTTCCATTGACATATGATACATCACAATAAACCGCATTCTGGTGGATGAAAATACAGAAATACACAAGGCTTCGAAAACTTGCCCAGCCTCATATTTCATGGCAAATTAAAGAATGTCTTACCGTAAGTTAGCTAATTAAGTTGCTGGATGCGGGAGGGTTAATACGAATATGGCATGGCGTATGGTCCGCGGACGGTGTTCCTCCTGTTGTTCTAAAAAACTGTGTTTCCGTGCTGACTCCCTGCCTAGGCAAACTCTTTCGTCTCTGTCTATCCTCTAACGTCTTCCCTTCATGCTGGAAGTTTGCTCACATTCAACCTGTCCCAAAGAAGGGTGACCGCTCTCAACCCTCCAACTATCGTCCAATTGCTCTCATCTCATGTCTTTCCAAAGTTTTTGAAACTATTTCTTGCTTCCAAATTTCTTAAGCATTTCTCTTCTCATAATCTGCTCTCAGATCACCAGTATGGCTTCCTTAACCCTCTCACCACGGATGGGCTCTTAAACACCCATAAAAAAGCATATACCAGGTACCCGGAAGGACTCTTGAACACCCCTGTAGTTGAAAGCCTGTGAGCTCCGTGTGCGAGGCGTCGGTCCGACGCATGTAAACAACAGCCGGCTGGACCGACGCCCCGCATCTCCGGCCACAAGAAGGAGAGCGTCGCTTGTTCGTGTGTGCCTGTATGTTGTTGTTAAGTATCGAAAAGTGGTGTAAAGTGGCTGTTCTGGCCATAAAGTTATCTCCAATGAAATCATCATCACAGCTCAACCAGTTGACTTAGAGAGCTCTACTTAATGCCATTCTACAGGTAAATAACACAGCTACGCTTGGGGATGCGCGGGAATGCGGGAATAAGTCTGATTAACGAATATACGGTAGCCTAGCCTAGACGTTTTTCGGCCAAAACACCCGGGTTTCGAGGAATATATATATAATACATAGCCGGTGCTGGAGGGTTAAGGGTCGCTCTACTGGTGATCTTCTTTCATATCTTACTAACTCTTGGTCATCCTCCTTTCGGGACTTTGGTGAGACTTTTTCTATTGCACTAGACATATCGAAAGCCTTCGATAGAGTTTGGCACAAATCTTTAATTTCTAAACTACCCTCCTTTGGTTTCTATCCCTCCATCTGTGCCTTTGTCTCTAATTTCCTTTCCGGCCGTTCCATAGCCGCGGTTGTGGATGGCCATTGTTCACTTCCTCACCCTATAAACTCCGGTGTTCCTCAGGGCTCTGTCCTATCTCCTATTCTCTTTCTAATTTTTATAAAAGATCTCCTCAACTGAACCTCAATTCCCATCCATTCATATGCAGGGGACTCAACCTTACACTACTGCATTAGTTTTTCAGAATGCCCCAGCCAGCAATCCCTCAACGACAAACGTAAAGAAGCCATAGAACTCTTAAATTCTGATCTAAATACTATCTCCAATTGGGGCAGAGAAAACCTTGTTACCTTTAATGCTTCCAAAACCCAATTTCTCCATCTATCTACCCGTAAGGAACTCCCAGCGGACTATCCCTTATTCTTCAATAATACAAAAATCAATCCTTCATCTTCTCTCAATATTCTTGGTGTCTCTTTTTCTTCTGCTCTCAGTTGGAAGGACCATATTACCAGTCTTGCTAAGGCAGCCTCCCAGAAGCTGGGTGTGCTCAACCGCCTTCGGGGGTTCTTTTCCCCTGCACAGTTTCTTGCTCTGTACAGGGGCATAGTGCGTCCTTGTATTGAGTATTGTTCACATGTGTGGGGAGGTTCCTCTCACACCGCTCTCCTAGACAAAGTTGAAAGGAAGGCCTTTCATATCATTAACTCCCATCCGCTCACCAACTCTCTGCAATCTCTCTCTCTCCGCCACAATGTTGCATCTCTTTCGCTATTCTATCGCTACTATAATAATCAGTGTTCCTCAGAGATTTCCCAGTGTATACCACCTCCTTTACGTAGGGCACGTGGTACCCGTCTTGCAACTCAATTCCACCCCTACTCTGTGCAACTCTCCAATCCTAGAGTGAAACGTTACTCTCAGTCTTTCTTCTACTCAACAGCTGAGCTCTGGAACTCTCTCCCAGTATCAGTCTTTCCCTCTTCCTATGATTTAAATTGCTTCAAACTCTGTGTGTTCAGGCATTTTGGCTCGAACGTCCCTTGATTTTGGCCCTGTCATTCTTTCAACTATGGGGGAGGCACTCGCTATAGGCAGTTCTGCCTTTTGCCTCCCTCAATCACAAAAAAAAAAAAAAAAAAAAAAAAAAAATATATATATATATATATATATAATGAAAATAACAACATATATAAAATATCACCCACCCCACCTCCCTTAAATGTCCAAATCCAAATGTCGATTTCTTCCTGGCGAGCGATAGCGAGCCAGCATTGTATGGAGAAATCCGGCTTTGCCGGTGAAATTTTTCAATCGAAAAATGTACAAATTTAGCTTGCTGTCAAAACAAATATATATATATATATATATATATATATATATATATATATATGCTGGCTAGCTACCGCTCGCCAGGAATATATTGACACCTGGATGGGGGTAAGCGTTTTTATACAGTAGGCTGAATAGGGTCGAATAGATACAAGCCAAAGAGAGAGGGAGAGAAAGAGAAAAAAAAGCGAGGTGGGCTCCCTTAAGGCGAAGAACCCCCCCCCGGCCCTGATGACCCAATCTACCGTATATCCGTGAACCGAGACCCATGAAGCGCGAGTTAGAGTCCTCCCGCCCGAACTCCATAATAGAAAGTCCAGGTTCGGGGATGGCTTATATATCGCCATTATACCGCCTCTTAAGGGCAGACGGTCGTTTTTCTGGTCCCCTTTCTCCCTCGTGTTTATTCCCATTAGTTTAGAGATTTTTAGACAATCGGCCCCTTTGTTTTGTCAATTTTAAGACCTTTCGTCTCATTTCGTTATACATTTTAAGACTTATCGTGCCATTTACAGTAGGTGTCGATTTTTTCCTGGCGAGCGATAGGGACCCTGTAATTGTAAGAGGAATCGGCCTTCGGCCGGGACATTTTTCTACCGGAAAACGTTCAAATTTATTTGAGGGGGGGGGGGGGGTCTAGGGGATGTTTTTCTAAATTTGAGGGATGTCTAGCGACGAAACTAAGATTTAATGAATGAATTAATTTATAGACCAAACAAGCAGTCAGTCTCCCCCTAACGCTGGCTGGCTCTTGGGTGGTTATTGTGGTGTTATCATAGTGGTTAATGAAGGTTTCCATTGTCTTTACCATTTTTAATACATTTATTTTCAGTTTGCTCCATATAAGTATAGCAAATACCTCCACACACTCCCTCCAACCTAAAAATTGCCCGCCAGACTACCCTTCAAGTTAAGTGTGTACATTTTTCGGTAGAAAAATGTCCTGGCCAAAGAACAGTTTCTCCTAAATTGCAGGTTCGCTATTGCTCGCCCAGAAATAATTGCCACCTGAATGGGGTAAATAAGGTAAAACGTCAGAATGAGGTATAACTTCTTAAAATCGTTAAACTAATGGAGTAAAATATGGGTGATTTCTGTGTAAACCCCCTGCTCTGATCACCCAATCTACCGTAAATACCCGAGCCGAGACCCGTGAAGCGTGAGTTAGAGTCCGCCTGCCCGAACCCCACAAACGAAAGCCTCCCCATTGGCCTAAAGTGAGTGTCGATAACCAGGGGGTTATATAGAGAAGCCTGGGTTCGGGGCAGGAAAAAACAAATAAAATAAAAATCATATATCGCCATTATACCGCCTGTTAACGCTAAGGGCGTCTTTTCCATTTTATTCTTGCTAGCTCTAGACAATTGTGTACAGGCTTAGGAAGTATGTCTATCTATTGCCAGATACAATGATCTCGGAAGGAGTGGCCACGAATGAATCAACTCCATGTACTTCTGTCCTTTGTTAGCCTCCTCTTATCCAACACCACTTTCATGCATATACCTCTCCACTTTATTCTTGCACCTCACTCTCGGTCTGCCTCTTCCTCTCTGGCCCTTCCACCTCACTTTCGTACAGTCACTTAGTCATTCTCTCGCAACCCATACGTTCCACATGACCGAACCATCTCAATGTGTTCCATTTCAACCTCTCCAGCACATCCACATCCACACCACAACATACTCGTTTTTCCTGATCCGTCTGTCTATCTCGCCCTGTAACTCCCACAGGAGTTACAGTGCTTCACTGTCTCATCCCCTAGACGCGGACCTTCACTCTCAGAACACCACCTATTGAGCAATGACCTCACTAGGCGTTGTCCCTCTGTAGCCTATTTTGAATATGGGAATATTCATACACTGCTATTTAATCAGGGAACAATGAGAGTATTTATTTGGCGTTTCGGTGGGCTTTGTGGTAATGCACTGATACTAGGTACAGCACAAATTCCAATGATATCTTCCCATTGACATATCGGGATTTGAACCCGGGTCCATTGGATTACCAGTCCAGTGGCAAGACCATTCCGAAATTGGCTTTACGTTTAGTATTTAACTGTGTTGGTGGTGTAATGGTTTAGATGCTTATGTTCTGGGTGCGGTGTCCCTACTTCGAATTCCGGTAGGGCTATAATACTTTCATAAGTTCATTCAAGTACATTGGGGTTTGTAATTGATGATTAATGTTAAGAACGGGGTGTTACTTATTAAAAACACTCTGCTTGGTCTGGTACAATCTGTGGCAGGAACACACCGGTCAGCCCAATTGTCACCAAGACTTTTGTCAGGGCCCGGAAATGAAACAATAGATTGCCAGTCCCGTGTGTGCCGTCCGATAAAGCCTGTGTTGAATGGCACCTGCATGGGTATCGATATTGTTGCCCGCCTCGCCCGTTCCCCCGCCTCTCTCTACTGCTGTCCCGGGGCCTCTCGGGGTAGACACTTGTTTTAGGGGACCGACCTACTTTTTCTCTCTGGGTTTTATCCATTGGGCCCCATTGAGCCTACTGCTTAAGACGTTACTCCCCATTCAGGTATCGATACTTTCCTGGCGAACGACAGCGAGCCATCATTGTATGGAGAAATCCGGCTTCGCCGGAGAATTTTTTTACCGATTTTTTTTTTTCGTACAAATTAAGTCAGCTGTCTAAAACATAATCCAAAATATGCTGGCTCACTATCGCTCCCCAGGTGTAAATCGACACCTGGATGAGAATATACGTCTTAAAACAGTAGGGTGAAAGGGGTCCAATGGCTACTACCCAGAAAGAAAAAACAAATATCTGGTCGGTCCCCTTAACCTTTACAACTGTTGCCTTTTGAGTTTAGAATGTATGTGATTTGCTTATGCTTTCTCCGTTTTCTTTGACCATTGGTTTTTATTCTAGGCATGTGTGATGTTCTGTTGTTTTCTCTTCTTTTGCTTTTTCCATTGCCTTTCACTCTAGGATACACGTCATAAATTTCCTGATGTGTGTTCTTTTTCTATTTGTACTTTTCATTTCATCTCAGTTTAGGATGCGCAAGATGTTATTCCCTTCTTTTACTTGTTCCCTTGCTTTTCAGTCTATGATATCTGTTCTGTTCTTATGTCCTCACTTTCTTTACTTTCACTCCTCTACTTCCTTCTTTCTTTCTACACGTTGGTTCACTCTTCCCTCTGAGAACACTTCTTTTCCCTCTGTCTATCCCACCTCCTATCCTCTTTGACTCCTTGTGTTCCTCTCTTATCCTCTTTGCCCCCTTTGGTTCCTCTCCTATCCTCTTTGCCTCCTCTCTCCATCCCACCTCCTATCCTCTTTGCTTCCTCTCTCTATCCCACCTCCTATCCTCTTTGCCTCCTCTCTCTATCCCACCTCCTATCCTCTTTGCCTCCTCTCTCTATCCCACCTCCTATCCTCTTTGCCTCCTCTGTCTATCCCACCTCTTATCCTCTTTGCCTCCTCTCTCTATCCCACCTCCTATCCTCTTTGCCTCCTCTCTCTATCCCACCTCCTATCCTCTTTGCCTCCTCTCTCTATCCCACCTCCTATCCTCTTTGCCTCCTCTCTCTATCCCACCTCCTATCCTCTTTGCCTCCTCTCTCTATCCCACCTCCTATCCTCTTTGCCTCCTCTCTCTATCCCACCTCATATCCTCTTTGCCTCCTCTCTCTATCCCACCTCCTATCCTCTTTGCCTCCTCTCTCTATCCCACCTCCTATCCTCTTTGCCTCCTTTTTCTATCCTACCTCCTATCCTCTTTGCCTCCTCTCTCTATCTCACCTCCTATCCTCTTTGCCTCCTCTCTCTATCCCACCTCCTATCCTCTTTGCCTCCTCTCTCTATCCCACCTCCTATCCTCTTTGCCACCTCTCTCTATCCCACCTCCTATCCTCTTTGCCTCCTCTCTCTATCCCACCTCCTATCCTCTTTGCCTCCTATCTCAATCCCACCTCATATCCTCGTTGCCGACTCTCTCTATCCCACCTCCTATCCTCTTTGCCTCCTCTCTCTATCCCACCTCCTATCCTCTTTGCCTCCTCTCTCTATCCCACCTCCTATCCTCTTTGCCTCCTCTCTCTATCCCACCTCCTATCCTCTTTGCCTCCTCTCTCTATCCCACCTCATATCCTCTTTGCCTCCTCTCTATATCTCACCTCCTATCCTCTTTGCCTCCTCTCTCTATCCCACCTCATATCCTCTTTGCCTCCTCTCTCTAACTCACGTCCTATCCTCTTTGCCTCCTCTCTCTATCCCACCTCATATCCTCTTTGCCTCCTCTCTCTATCTTACCTCCTATCCTCTTTGCCTCCTCTCTCTATCCCACCTCCTATACTCTTTGCCTCCTCTGTCTATCCCACCTCATATCCTCTTTGCCTCCTCTCTCTATCCCACCTCCTATCCTCTTTGCCTCCTCTGTCTATCCCACCTCATATCCTCTTTGCCTCCTCTCTCTATCCCACCTCCTATCCTCTTTGCCTCCTCTCTCTATCACACCTCCTATCCTCTTTGCCTCCTCTGTCTATCCAACTTCATATCTTCTTTGCCTCCTCTCTCTATCCCATCTCCCTATCCTCTTTGCCTCCTCTCTCTATCCCACCTCCTATCCTCTTTGCCTCCTCTCTCTATCCCACCTCCTATCCTCTTTGCCTCCTCTCTCTATCCCACCTCCTATCCTCTTTGCCTCCTCTCTCTATCCCACCTCCTATCCTCTTTGCCTCCTCTCTCTATCCCACCTCCTATCCTCTTTGCCTCCTCTCTCTATCCCACCTCCTATCCTCTTTGCCTCCTCTGTCTATCCCACCTCCTATCCTCTGTGCTTCCTCTCTCCATCCCACCACCTATCCTCTTTGCCTCCTCTCTCTATCCCACCTCCTATCCTCTTTGCCTCCTCTGTCTATCCCACCTCCTATCCTCTGTGCTTCCTCTCTCCATCCCACCTCCTATCCTCTTTGCCTCCTCTGTCTATCCCACCTCCTATCCTCTGTGCTTCCTCTCTCCATCCCACCTCCTATCCTCTTTGCCTCCTCTCTCTATCCCACCTCCTATCCTCTTTGCCTCCTCTCTCTATCCCACCTCCTATCCTCTTTGCCTCATCTCTCTATCCTACCTCCTATCCTCTTTGCCTCCTCTCTCTATCTCACCTCCTATCCTCATTGCCTCCTCTCTCTATCCCACCTCCTATCCTCTTTGCCTCCTCTCTCTATCCCACCTCCTATCCTCTTTGCCTCCTCTCTCTACCCCATCTCCTATCCTCTTTGCCTCCTCTCTCTATCCCACCTCCTATCCTATTTGCCTCTCTCTATCCCACCTCCTATCCTCTTTGCCTCTCTCTATCCCTCCACCTATCCTCTTTGCCTCTCTCTATCCCACCACCTATCCTCTTTGCTTCTCCCTATCCCACCACCTATCCTCTTTGCCTCTCTCTATCCCACCTCCTCTCTTTACCCCATCTCCTATCCTCTTTGCCTCCTCTCTCTATCCCACCTCCTATCCTCTTTGCCTCTCTCTATCCCACCTCCTATCCTCTTTGCCTCTCTCTATCTCACCTCCTATCCTCTGTTCCCCCTTTTGCTCCTCTCCTATCCTCTTTACCTCCTCTCTCTACCCCACCTCCTATCCTCTGTGCTTCCTCTCTCTATCCCACCACCTATCCTCTTTCCCTCTCTTGGACACACGCTGCAAGGAAAATCTGCTAATATTTACGGAATTAACGGGAGATAGTTGATTATTCTGAATCCCCTTCTCCCTCATGATTAGCCCCATTCGTTTTTTTAGATTTTAAGACGTTTGGCCTATTAGTTTAGCGATTTTAATACCTTTCGCGTCATTTGTTTGTCAATATTAGGACCTTTTGCGCCATTTAGGTGTCGATATTTTCCTGGCGAGCGATAGCGAGCCTGTATATTTAGTATGGCCGGGAAATTTTCTTACCGACAAATATACACATTTATCTCTAACGGGGTTCTAGGAGGTGTTTTATTTAAAGCTTGTTGGAGGTCTAGTGAGTAAGCTAAAAAGCAAATATATATATATATATATATATATATATATATACAGGGTGTTTTAAAACAACACTGACAGACCTCATCTGCTAATTAGTAAATAAAATAACGAAGAAGATTATCTAAGGACAAAATGCAAAATAATATACCATTAATGATTTAAACCGCATAGAGTAAAATAATTAGTGACACCCAGGTATGAGCTATAATCCGAACACGGGCTAGTGTCCCCCCTCCCCCCCCAAATAGCCTACCTCTTGCCTCCCATCCCATCCCTCCTTCCCCTCACCCTCAGCAAACAGTTCGTTTCAGTTCGAGTTTTTCTTCGAAGCTTTGGAGTCATAGCGAATCTTCTCATGTGTTTAATCATCTGCTCGGCCATGGTGCTATCTTCTTCTGTCATAGTGATTTTATTTACCTTATAATATCACATAAATATGGATTGTCGTTATTTAGGTGTGTCTCTGCCTTTGTTATTTTATACTCGTTAAGTCCAAGTGACGTAAATTGTTTGTTTTGGGTACCATTAGATGATTTTAAATATTCATTAGTGAACACCGTATACTTGTATGTCTACAGCTACGTAAAATCGTCAAACTTCAACCTTAAAACTGATAGACATATTTGTTAGTACTCTGTGATAATAGTAACAATGAGGTATTTCTATTGAAACAGTAAATTGCGCAGGATTTTTTTTTTCCCATTCAAACAGTTTCACAAACGATTAAATTACCTATAGCAGTGTTCGGATACCTGACCCAGACTTGAGATTCATTATTTTACCTCTTGGTCATCGTTACAAATGGTGCATATCTTTTTACGCTACTTGGATTATAATACTTAGCAGTTTTCTTCTAATTGCAAAATATCATTACCAATTTTATGTTACTTTGATTTTGTAATTATTCATATGTGATTAGGTCATTAGATATCTCCTCTTTACCTTTTTTACTTGGTAATCATTCATATTATGTATCATATGTTTTGTGCTGAGCTCAGAACCCTGTTTTGCTACATTTCTAAATAACCATTTATCTCCGTTACAATATATTTTTGGTAAAAATAGAATAGAAATATGTGTATTATATAGTTTTATCAATGTGGTCGTCATACTCTGGCAGTGTTGTTTTAAAACACCCTGTTTATATATATATATATATATATATATATATATATATATATATATATATATATATATATACCGGTATATATTCATAAAGTATATGTATATATACTGTATATATATATATATATATATCAGTAAGGGGCTTATTGCGTGGAAAGCGCAGTCGAATAAGGAAAAGCAGGACCAGGGTTATGACTAACATGTTTATTGTTTGCAGCGTCCTTTCCTTTGGACTTACTTATTTATTTACCTACTCATCGTTTATTAAAGCAAATTATTGCCTCCTTGTTAATGTTAAGGGGGCATTTGTATTTATTTATATTTATTTGTTTATTTATATATATATTTATTTATTTTGTAGTTCCACTTCAAGAACTCCATCAAGCTTTCAAAATTGCCCCCGAGACCCCCCTTCGAGATGGATGTGTATACTTCTTGATGAAACAATATTCCGACCAAAGGCCGGTTCCTTCTTAATTACAGGCTTGCTATCGCTCGCCAGGAAAAAGATGACACCTAAACGACACGAAAGGTCTTTAATTTGCCAAACTAATGGGGCTAAAAATGAAAGAGATGGGGGTCCAGAAAAAACAAACCTGCCTTTAACGCAATCCCAGGCAGTATTAAAGGCAGTGCACACAATACCGTGTGAGCTTTGGTGACTCAAAGGCGGCACTTTTGGTCAAGGAAATTGTGAAGGGAACCTTCAACTGCAACAGACCAATTATGCATGAGCCGCCGACTCCACTACCAGACGGCCACCTTTATGATTCTATATGGGAGTGTTAACCCCTACTGTACCAGAGGGTATTACTATAAATGCAACCTCCAATACCACGCATTGTGGCCAAAATGGCTTCAGAGTCGAGAGAGAGCAACCTCTCACCCCAAAACTTGAACGAGTGCTGAGCCAGCTCGCCTGTGGGACCTTATATACACTCTGAGAAGTGTTGCCAAGGATTCAAAGCAGTGTTTACAAGTCATGGTACCAGGTCCCTCTCGCGGTACAAGGACTGCATATTACGGACACACGTCGTAAGGCCGCTGGTACTGGCGAGTGACTTTTTTACTGTCGGCTCACGTACGTCGCTGGTATAGTAAGGGTTAAGAGCTGCAATATATGTATGCAAGGGAACTAGAATAAGCTAGGTAGGACACCACTTTGTCGAAAATATGTTAAGAGTAGAACATTGCTCCCGAATGTAGGACCACCTTGTAGGGAATTAAGGAATTATGTTTGTAAATGGGATCTTATTGGTCTTAGTGGTTGATTGGCTGTGACATGTTTGCCGTGATCGGAAACTTATCTAGGGGATACGACCTTATATAAATCAAGCCTTGGTTGGTAATCTGCCTAGGGGAGGACAAATTATAAAAATCCTTACTGCTCACTTAAGTGTGAAGCAGGTTTGTGGATGGACTAGCCACCCACCACTATTAGAAACAAATAGTGCTATACAGATACACAGGGCCTCGGTTAAGTTGAGTGGTCAATCCTGTAAGTTCTTGAATAAAGTGGCACAGGTTGTCCGCTCGGGGAGACAGACGTCCGTTTGAGGGTGCTTTGTGTATGACCACTCATAAAGGGGAGTAAGGCGTCCAGCAATAGACAGATAGATTTTAGAAGAAGACAAAAGTGAGGTATTCATTAAATTGACTGAAGGACAGCACATTTGTTAATAACAAAATATCTAATAAACCGCTAGTGTGACCAAACAACGCATAGCTGTACTCACCATCCAACTCAACTCAACTCGCGAGAGTTTTTCCGGGCAAGGCTCTAGGTGACAATTTTACCAATCCTAAGTAGCTCTTCACATAATTGATAAACTTGTATCAGCCATACGACTTATAGACTTCCCTCTACTCAGGGTTTATTCTCTAGAAAGTCACTGTGTGGGCAGAATCAACTTCAGAAAAAAGAGCTCCATGCACATGCAGTGATAGTTGGCACTCATCATTTATATGATCAAAATATGTCAATATACCTTCAGAGAGTAGCAGCTGATTTCATATGTGGCAATATCAACAATAGGTCATGATCCTGCGGAGATAGTTGGTACCAAAGGGAATGATGCGCCCTTTAAAGTCACTGTTACATGTGTATGTCTCTCAACTATTTAGCAATACAGAGAGAGCACCAGTGTCTCTTTCTTCTGGATAGATATCAACAGGACCATATACCGTTACTTTTACTGAGAGAATCCATTACCCAATATTCTAGGTTAAGGGGGGTCACCTGCTTTTTTTTTCTCTTTCTCTTCTTTTCTCTTTCTCTGGCTTGAATCCATTCGGCCCCTTCAGCCAAATGTTTTAAGACGTTTATCCCCATCCAGGTGTCAAATCTTCCTGGCGAGCGATAGCGAGCCAGCATTGTATGGAGAAATCCGGCTTCGCCGGAGACATTTTTCTACCGAAAAATGTAAAAATTTAGCTTGCTGTCAAAACAAAAATATATGTATGCTGGCTCGCTACCGCTCGCCAAGAAAATATTGACACCTGGATGGGGGTAAACATCTTAAAACAGTAGGCTGAATGGGGCCGAATGGATACAAGCCAAAGAGAGAGTCAGAGAAAGAGAAAAAAAGCGAGGTGGGCTCCCTTAAGGCAACGACTTGTGTACAGTCATGAGCATAATGTATAATATAAAGTTACACCAGTTCGAATCTCTAAACGTTGAAAAGCCAGGTTCTGAAGAAGCTGGGCTATAGTAGAGCTAACATTTTACCGTTTGCGTTCGATACTTATTGGAATGGGTGGGTCGCCTTTTACGCTCGTGATTGTACATCGTGGCCTGACCTGCCTCTATTCACTACGTGCATGGACAGTTCGCACTGCTGCATTCCGATAACTCGAAATGGATATCCGGATCCCGATACAATATGTTGCTATATTGGCCGTGTGCAAATACAAACAAAAATATTGATAAACCCCTTACAATAACTAAGCTTTGTCGGGTAAATACTGCATAGCATTAATTAATATTTGTATTAACATCCATGCTGATATAATTTCTACAGTTACATACAATAACATATAATATCTCTTTCCCTAATTCACTGATAATTACAAATGTCGGTATCTAATACGTCTTCACAATGATGTAATCTGACCAATGATATTCGCCAAAGTAAATTATTAGACGAACGAGAGTGGATATCATTAATATTAGACTCGCTAGCCGGCATGCACTAGATTCCTCAATTATGTATGGTGGGTCTAAATAACTGAGTAAAGCAATTAATCAAAACATAAGAGCTAATGCAAGGGAAACCAGAACACGTAAATAAATAAAATTATAAAACATTTATTTAGAAAAGATAAATGAAACCACTCCAATATTTTAGGACACATCTCATACTTACTTCTAACTATAGAGCTTATGTATTCATTTTGGAAGTCAGAGGAATAATTGAGATATACATTACATCTTCGATTCTTAGAGGGCCTTCCAAAGCTGAACAGGCGTCTAATGGTAGCTTGAATAGAGCGGAAAAACGCATCCAAATGTTAAAAGTTTAAGAATTTGACGGAATTGTGAGTTTTCAACATAAATCAAATGTACTTTCCTAGTGCTTCTGTTTTCTCTAGTAAATATTAAATGCTTCTCTTGAAGAAAAAAAATGCAATACATGTGTATTCATATTCCGTACCACAATGTATAATATCATTTTTCCTCTCTCCTTCTCCTGTGTACTTGGTCAAATATGCATGACCGCCTAATATGTAGATTCTTTGTGTTGAACGTGTACTTTTTAATACGTGTAATGTGAGATTTTAGTGAGGATTTTAATTGGACGCGCAGGCAAAATGGCGAAAAGAATATTTATTAAATGCAATGTCATAAATGGTGTGGTTTGCATCATATTACCGTATTGTAATCCATACACTCACACAGACAACACACCCTCCCAACTATTATAACTATAGTATTGTACAGATAATTACAACACGAACAAAAAAGCAACAACAGACTTAAGGGGATGTTTTTAGTTTTCTCCCTAGACCTCCATCAAGCTTAAAAAAATACCCCAAGACCCCATTTTCATACAGATGTGTACATTTTTCGGTAGAAAAATATCCCGCCGGATCCAAACAAATCCCAGGCTGGCTATCGCTCGCCAGGAAAAAAAAATCGTCAAATAAATGGCACAAAACATCATATGAAATTAAAAAAGAATGAGGCAAAAGGTCTTTAAATCGCCAAACTAATCGGGCGAACGTCTTAAAATCTCAAAACGAATGGGGGAGAAGGGTTTCCAGAAAAAAAAAACTAATTGAACCTCCCCTCCTACTGTTCCTTACTCTGCTGGTTGTTGAAGGAAGGGTGGGAGTGACAGACAAGCAACTGGAGGGCTTACACGCCAGAAGGTCGGGCAAACAACGAATACAGATAATAGTAATATTAGTTGAGGGGAGATCTGTATATATTTCTTCATTTATATATTCATATATCATTATCCTTAGTTTCCTCCTAAGACCTCCGGCAAGCTAAACATAATACTCCCAAGACCCCCTTTCGATATGAATTTGTACATACCTCGGTAGAAAAATGTCCAAGCCGAAGGCTGATTTAACCTAATTACAGGCTCCCTATCGATCACCAGGACAAATAGACACCTAAATTGCAAAAAAGGTCTAACCAGACTAATGGAGCGAACGTTTTAAAATTATAAACTAGTGGGGCTAAGCATGAGACAGAAGGGAGTCCAGAAATAAATAATCTACCCTTAGCGATGGTATTGAACTCGCAACCACAATATCGCTGGTTCAAATATCATTACATCGTTGGGTGATATTATTAGCAGTCACTTTGTGTTTAAGGGGACACCGACTGCTTTTTTGGCCTATAAATTCATTCATTAATAAATTCTTAGTTTCCTCGCTAGACATCCCTCAAACTTAGAAAAACATCCCCATGACCCTCCCTCAAGATAAATTTGTACATTTTTCGGTAGAAAAAAGTACCGGCCGAAGGCCGGTTCCTCTTACAATTACAGGCTCGCTATCGCTTACCAGGAAAAAATCGAAACCTAAGTGGCACGATAGGTCTTAAAATGTATGACGAAATGGGGTGAAAGGTCTTAAAATCGCCAAACAAATGGGCCGAACGTCTAAAAATCTCAAAACAAATGGGACTAAACACGAGGGAGAAAGGGGACCAGAACAACGACCGTCTGCCCTTAACTTAGATTTAGTAGTTTACCATAATATGACCCCCGACATTACATAAAGAAAGTCATGATTTGTACTGTATATGCCATCAGTACTGTGTTAACTCCTTCAGAACTATGACGCATTTTGCCAATTTTTCGGGCTATCAGTAGACGATTTCATACAGCTTAAGAAGGATCTGTGGGAGGTAAAAGGACACATACCGTTTTCAGTAACTCTTTGACTTCCATGAGACCTTACGAATATGCATACAATCGTCTAATGATAGCCATATAATAGAAAAGAACAGCGTCCTCAAATAATGAAAGGGTTAATTCTCCTAAACAAGCAATACATTTTGTGGGAAATATTTATCCCTCCCTGGAGTATTATGGCCTTTTATTTAGTGTGTCGCGGCTAAAACTACAATAGTTTATTCACCATATAAATGACCTCAAACGCATGATAATACAGAAAATTCAGTATAAGTTTTTCGTTTGATAAAATTGCAGTTTTGTTTAGTGAGATAAGACAAGGATTTACTGCTACGGTCGAGGGTAATAAGTGTTGTCATAGATTCCAGTGGTTTTCGCTCAAAAAGTGTTATTGGTATCTTTATAGTTACTGGGAAAAGTGCTTATCCTTCAGAATATTAGTCAGTGTCCGAAACTTTGTGAAATATCTGACAACACTTATTAACCTCGACTGTACATGATTGTCAAATTTTATATACCCACTGATTCAAAATCAGAACCTTTGTTACTGGAAAGGAGGGCCATACGCAATGGAACCCGAGGCTCGTCCTACGGCCTCTCTACCACCGATTAGTCGATTACCGGAATTTGATAATTTAGGCAGGATTCCAAATTATAACATTTATAATTTGTATACCATATTTCAGTAATATCTTGAGCCATAGGTATCCCACCACCTACCCTGGTCAGAGACATTTACTTCTGTGTGTACATAATGCATAAACATGATTCTTTCTTTCAGTTACAAGTACTATTCGAGTGAAAATTAGATTTTTTATAAACAATTGCACACATTTAATTTTGTTATTATTATTACACATATCCGAATGAGTAGTTACAAGTAGCATAAAGAATAAGACGGTGTGGTGGTGACGAGATTGTCAAGTTATTAAGTGTTCGGAAAGTTAGCGGGCGAACTCGCAATTAAGGGGAGGTTTTTAGTTTGTTCCCTACGTTTTCATCAAGCTTTAAATTACACCCCCTAGACCCCTTCAAGATAAATTTGTACATTTTTCGGTAGAAAAATGTCCAGGCCGGTTGCTCTTAAATTACAGGCTCGCTATCGCTCGCCAGGAAAAAATCGACACCTTAATGGCACGAAAGGTCTTAAAATTGACAGAAATGGGGCAAAGTGTCTTAAAATGTCCAAACTACTAGGGCGAACGTCTTAAAATCTCAAAAGCAATGGGGCTAAACATGAGGGAGAAAGGGGTCCAGAAAAAAATCCCTCAAGTGGAGACCTCCCCTTAAGTCGACGGTAGACGGTACCTAGGAAGCACACTATATTAATCCTATTTTCCCAATCTAATCATGTGCTAAATCAAACTGTGTAGACCTCCATGGCAATCAGCAGAGTGCTACCCAAGCTTAAGGGAGCCCACCTCGCTTTTTGTAATATTTCTCTCCCTCTCTCTTTGGCTTGTATCCATTCGACCCCATTCAGCCTACTGTTTTAAGACGTTTACCCCCATCCAGGTGTCAATATTTTCCTGGCGAGCGGTAGCGAGCCAGCATATATATATATATGTTTTGACAAGCTAAATGTGTACATTTTTCGATTGAAAAATGTCTCCGGCGAAACCGGATTTCTCCATACAATGCTGGCTCGCTATCGCTCGCCAGGAAGAAATCGACACCTGAATGGTGATAAACGTCTTAAAAGAGTTGGCTGAATGGGGCCGAATGGATACAAGCCAGGGAAAGAGAGAAAAGGAGAAAATTATAAAAAAAAAAGCCGGTGACCCCCCCTTAATCCGCAAACAGAAAATGACTCTGTTCAAATCAACTTCGTACTAAATATTTACCCCGTATGTGTGATTATGAGTAAACATGATTGCCTGGGAGAGTTATGCAGCTAAATATTTATGTTGGGTCTGCAAATAAAATAAATGTAACCAGTTAGAAACAGATGGCGTTAAGCTTCTTTGCTTATGCTGACATTAGGCAATTATAGGGAGCTTGGTAAGAACATTATGCTGACATTAGGCAATTATAGGGAGCTTGGTAAGAACATTTTGGAAGGCATGAGGCATAACTTATCGCAATTAAAGGGACACAGTTGTTTTTTCGAGTCCTCCTCCTCCCTCATGTTTAGCCCTATTAGTTATGAGATTTCAAGACATTCGCCCCATTAGTTTGGCGATTTTCAGACCTTTTGCCCCATTTCTTTGCCCGATGTTAAGACCTTTCGTGCCATTTAGGGGTCGACTTTTTTTTCCTGGCGAGCGATAGCGAGCCTGTATTTGAATAGGAATCGGCTTTCGGCCGGGACATTTTTCTACCGAAAAATTTACAAATTTATTTCGAAAGGGGGTCTTGTGGGTATATTTTTAAAGTTTGATGGAGGTTTAGAGAGCAAACTAAACCAACTAATTAAACCATTGAGCCGAACCAGTAAATTATGCTGCACAATACCGCCTGAGCTCCCTTAACTTTATGCTGCACAATACCGCCTGAGCTCCCTTAACTTTATGCTGCACAATACCGCCTGAGCTCCCTTAACTTTTAGCCACTCAAAATGCCTTCCAAAACTGAACAAAATGGACTAATGGCACCCCAAGTATGAGGAAGAGAAGCGTCATCGTATATTGAAAGACTTGATTGAACGCAGGAGTGTTTAGGGGAGGTGGGTCGTTTTCCCGGTCCCCTGTCTCCCTCACGTTTAGCCCCAGTAATTTTCAGATTTTAAGACGTTTGGCCCATTACTTTGGCGATTTTAAGACATTTTGCCCCATTTCTTTGTCATTATTAATACCTTTCGTGCCATTTATCGATTTTTCCTTTGTAATTTAAGAGGAACCAGCCTTCGAAAAAATTTCTATCGAAAAATTTGCAAATTTATCTTGAAGGAGTGTCGGGGAGGGGGGGGGGGGGGAAGCTTGATGGAGGTCTAGGGAAGAAACTAAAAACATAATACAAAGATACATAATTTAGCAAATAAAACCTGCCCATCCCCCCTTAATGGCTGGGGAACAGTTTACTTTGTACGGAGGATGAACATAATATCATGCTACATCGGTTTCACACTTTCCAGCACATCTACATCCACACCACACCTCTCTCGTACTTCCTCATTCGGCTGTTTATCCCTCCATGTAACTCTGGACGCATTTCTCAAGTAACTCATTTCCAACCCTTTCACCCTTGGTTTGAGTCTCTTCACCAATGTCCATGCTTCGCTCCCGTAAGTTAATGTCGGGATTACCACACTGTCATGCAAGGACATAACATATCCTCAACACTGACCTGGCAGCTTTATGGGTAGGAGTTTTCAATAATGCTATCGCCAAAATGTGTATATATCATCGGTCTAGTTTCTGATACCAGTGCAAAATATCCCAGAAATATTTACCAGAGAATGCTTGACCATCGAATATTGACAGTAAAAACTCTCGTGTGATACCCGCTTCATACAGACAAAAACAATGACCATAGTAGAACAAAATAAATATAAATATTAGTAAGCAAATAGAGAGACACAAAGGAAAGACAAACCAAATAAAGATAACTGGATAACCATGTCAGAGAAATATATGCAGTATATTACAGTGTGTTTAGTTGGCACGTTTTACATTTTAATACATATGAGTATCAATAATCTGATGGAGAGTATATCAGTCGGATGGCAGCCAGGACAAACAGACTTGCATATTGATAACAAACAATCTATTCAATGCATCACAGTAAATAACAAAGGGAGGACAGGACAAGGGAAGGGAATATAACAACTGTAATAGAGCAGCATATTTATCAAGGCAGTCCTCCATAAACTAACCTGTCATCCTGCACTTTTCTACTTCCCTCTTCCTATGACTTAAATTGCTTCAAACTCCGTGTGTCCAGGCATTTTGGCTCGAATGTCCCTTGATTTTGGCCCTGTCACTCTTTCAACAATGGGGGAGGCACTCGCTATAGGCAGTTCTGCCTTTTGCCTCCCTCAATCACATAGAAAAAAAAAAAAAAAAAAACAGACTGGGCGGTATATCACAATATATACAGTACAACTATGGATAAACAGATACAGGAGAGAGAAACTAAGAGATGATAGCTAGGAAGAACAGACACATAAAGTGATACAGCCATTTATTCAGTACACCACCATGAACCCGTACTGTACCGGCGACGTCTTTTTAATAATATTTTAGCTATATTTAGACGATTTTGTGCAGTTTAAGAAGGATCTGTGGTAGTAAAAAGGGGTAATTAGGATCGTTCGAAGCCTGTTAATTGCTAGAGGCCCTTGCTAAACTGAATAAAATCGTCTAATAGTAGCCAGCATAGATTTAAAAGGACGTCACTGGTACTGGACGGGTTAATACTAAAAGGGCGTCACTGGTACTGGACGGGTTAATACTAAAAGGGCGTCACTGGTACTGGACGGGTTAATAAAATCCACCATAATCTGGTAGAGATACAAGGGACTGGAGTTCTCGAAAAGGGGCTCCAGTCCTGACGCTACTCTTGACTTAGAGTGTGCTGGCTTAATTATCCAGAAGGGTTGATAGCCTCTGAACTCCAATATTAACTAACTAACTGGTAACAAAAAAAAGAAAAAAAGAAAGAGAGAGAGACAGGGATGCCAGACAGGAATAGCAGACAAATATAGTGATTAGGGGGAGATTTCCACTTGAGTGATTTATTTCTGGACCCATTTCACCCTCATGTTTAGCCCCATTGCCTTTGAGATGTTAATACGTTCGTCCCATTATTTCGGAGATTTTAAGAACTGTCGCCCCATTTCTGTCAATATTAAGACCTTTCGTGCCAAAAAAAATCCTGGCGAGCGATAGCGAGCCTGTAATTTAGGAGGAACTGGCTTTCGGCCGGGACATTTTTCTACCCAACAATGTACAAATTTATCTTGAAAGGGGGTCTAGGGAGTGTAATTTTAAGCTTGATGGTGGTCTAGGGAACAAACTAAAAACTTCCCCGTAAAGCAATCTATTCAGTTCACCACCATAAATAATGATCCTCCATAATCTAACCTGTCACCCTTCACTCTTCTACTTCCTTCCTTCCTTCTTGCTGTCTATGATTGACTTCCCTCTAACCTATGCAGAACACCTTTCCTCATCTGTCTATCCTCCCTACCCTATACCAACCCTACCTAGCAGAGAGAGAGAGAGAGAGAGATAATAGACACAAATAATAGACTAGTATAAATATAACCTTCCATAATCCGGTAGCGAGAGAGAACAAAACAAACAGATATTAGACAGGAATAATAGCCTAGAATAAATATAACCCTCCATAATCCGGTAAAGAGAGACAACAAGAGATAATAGACAAGCATAATTGACTAGTAGTACAAATAAAACTTTCCATAATCCGGTAAAGAGAGACAAAAACAGATAATAGACAGAAATAATAGACTAGAATAAATAAAACCGTCCATAATCCGGTAAAGAGAGACAACACGAGATAATAGACAGGAGTAATAGACTAGTAGGATCAATAACACCCTTCATAATCCGATAGAGAGAGACAAAAACAGATAATAGACAGAAATAATAGACTAGAATAAATAAAACCGTCCATAATCCGGTAAAGAGAGACAACACGAGATAATAGACAGGAGTAATAGACTAGTAGTATATATATATATAACCTTCCACAATCCGGTAAAGAGAGAGGGAAACAAAGGACTGACGGACCAAAGTAAAGAGGACCCGACACCCGTACATTTGCCGCCATATAGGACCCCGGCAATGTCTCTTTTCAAATGGTAATGGACAAATTTTCGCCTCTATTCTCTCCCCCGGCCGAGTGACAAAAGGCCAATCATCAGAATATGTGACGGGAGCGGAGGGCTGACGCGGCGGACACATGGAGAGAGAGAGAGAGAGAGAGAGAGAGAGAGAGAGAGAGAGAGAGAGAGAGAGAGAGGGATGGAGGGGGTTAGGTGTCATTGATAACTTAAGGGGGGTCACCTGCCTTTTTTCTCTCCTTTTAAATTTCCCTCTTTCTCTGGCTTGTATCCATTCGGCCCCATTCAGCCTACTGTTTTAAGACGTTTACCCTTATCCAGGTGTCAATATTTTCCTGGCGAGCAGTAGCGAGCCAGCATATATGTATTTTTGTTTTGACAGCAAGCTAAATTTGTACATCTTTCGATAGAAAAATGTCTCCGGCGAAGCCGGATTACTCCAAACAATGCTGGTTCGCTATCGCTCGCCAGGAAAAAATCGATACCTGGATGGGGATAAACGCCTCAAAACAGTTGGCTGAATGGGGCCGAATGGATACAAGCCAGGGACAGAGAGAAAAGGAGAAAAAAAAAAGAAAAAAACAAAACAAAACCGCTGTTTTACTTGGATGGGGGGGGGGGGGACTAACAGAAGAACAGGGGATTATTATACAGTAGTCGGTTTTATTCCAGTTGGCTTCAAATTGACAGTTCTTCATCTTAGTTAAAGGGCTACCACACGAAGGTTTGTTTCGTCAACTTTCCATAATCAAACATTTTCTGCTTATACGTCTGGAAACATTTGCAGTTTTCGGAAACTAGACTGATTATAGATTAACCTAGGTAAGACAATTATATAACACGTTTACATCATAAGCTGCCAGACCAGTATTGAATAAAGATTTTGATTGAAAAAGCACTCGAGTGATACTGGCTTTACTAAACTATTATGATTAGTATACTGTAGTTAGTTAAACTAGGACTTCACAGGCTATCAACCCTTCTAGATTATTAAGCCAGCACACTGCAAGTCAAGTACATCTTCAGGACTGGAGCCCCTTTCCGTGAAGCCCAGTCTCCTGACTATTATGAAGATTTTGTAACCAAGTATATTGTTAATACTGGAAGCTTGGCGTTAAAATGACACAAAGACCTAGTAATTTTATATATTCAATTAAGTACCGAGAAATAGGTTATTAAGGGATTGAATTTACTGTCTGCTGAACGAAAATAAAAATAAAAATATAAAGATTAGAGTAGACTTGTAGAGTAGCACAAACAAAGCTCAACCGCCTAAGGGGGTTCTTTTCCCCTGCACAGCTTCTTGCTCTGTAGAGGGGCATAGTGCGTCCTTGTATTGAGTATTGTTCACATGTGTGGGGAGGGTCCTCTCACACCGCTCTCCTAGACAAAGTTGAAAGGAAGGCCTTTCGTATCATTAACTCCCGTCCACTCACTAACTCTCTGCAATCTCTCTCTGTCCGCCGCAATGTTGCATCTCTCTCGCTTTTCTACCGCTACTATAATAATCAGTGTTCCTCAGAGCTTTCCCAGTGTATACCACCTCCTTTACGTAGGGCACGTGGTACCCGTCTTGCAACTCAATCCCACCCCTACTCTGTGCAACTCTCCAACCCAAGAGTGAAACGTTACTCTCAAACTTTCTTCTACTCAACAGCTGAGCTCTGGAACTCTCTCCCAGAATCAGTCTTTCTCTCTTCCTATGACTTAAATTGCTTCAAACTCCGTGTGGCCAGGCATTTTGGCTCGAACATCCCTTGATTTTGGCCCTGTCACTCTTTCAACTATGGGGGAGGCACTCGCTATAGGCAGTTCTGCCTTTTGCCTCCCTCAATCACATAGAAAAAAAAAAAAAAATGGATAGTACAGAGGAAATTATAAATATGCAATGTTAACTACTTACAGGCCGAGGTACCCACACTCCAGGTGGGTACCAAAATCCTCGATGAGTTCTTCGATGCCTGTACAGTCCAATTCTTGAGACACACTGTCTACCACAGACAGGGCAGACGTAGTCCAGGTTTGGTTGAGGCTGGGCAGGTTGTTGTGTATGCCTCCTTTGGCGTCTTTCTTGGCGTTGTCTTGTTCTCGTGTTTTCGAGCAGCTGTACCCCATCATAAGAGCGGGATCGCCAAAGAGAGATTTTTGTTTGTTTTTGTTTTTTTTCTTTCTATATTCCAACTACTCCCTCTCGGGCATAGGCTGATAGCCATTTCCACTCTACCGCTGAACACGGTGAGGCCCGTGAGGTCTTGTTCCACCATCAGCATGCTGCAGTTCAAGGAGGAGTTCAGATGTTATCTTAGTTTTAGCCAGGAATTTTCTAATGTTAAATAGGCTACCATCCAGTCTAAAGTCAATCACTACACTGGCAGTGTCTTCTATGTCCCTCCGTAGAAGCATTGTCACGTAAATTAAAAAATATATTAAAAAGAACAGGGGCCATAACACAGCCTTGTCTCACTCCGGTGCACACATTAAATGGTTCAGATTCTACTCTAGCCATCATTCCTTCGTGAAACTGTCTTAAGATATTAACAAACTTAGGGGGACATCCAAATTTGGTGATTATATCCCACAGCATTTCTCTGTTTGGTGAGGTCAATAAAGGCGATACAGAGGTCTTGGTGTTGTTCTCTGCATTTTTCTTGAAGCTGACATGTTGTAAAAATCAGATCCACAGTTCCACGATCTTTGCGAAAGCCGCACTGTGATTCTGGCATTATGTCTTCGGAGATGTTGCGTACCAATCTGCTAAGCATTAATTTTGACAGAATTTTACCTGCAATAGCCAGCAAAGCTATCCCCCTGTTATTGCCACAGATTGATTTGTCTCCTTTATTTTTGTATATTGTGACACTGATAGCGTCTTTCCATTGCTGTGGCACATTTTCATTGTTCCATACCTCCAAGATGTGCTGGTGGAGAGTTCTGTAATAAAGGTACCCTCCATTTTTGAGGATTAATGCTGGGATGTTGTCGGGGCCTGGAGTTTTGTGATCTTTCATGCTTTTGACTGCTTGGCAGATTTCTGAGAAGGTTGGAGGTAGGTCTAGGTCAAGTACAGTAGGATGGTCGGGGAATTCATCTAGTATGGTATGGTCTACTACATTTCTTTGATTTAGCAAGGTCTTAAAATGTTCAGCCCATCTGCTGACTATCTGCTTTTGGTCTTTGATAAGTGTTTCCCCATCAGCAGATCGGACAGGTATTAAGGGGGAGTTTCTTAGCCCGTAGACTATTTTTAAACTACACACACACACACACACACGCACATAATTATATATATATATATATATACATATATATATAAGAGAGAGAGAGAGAGAGAGAGAGAGAGAGAGAGAGAGAGAGAGAGAGAGAGAGAGAGAGAGAGAGAGAGAGAGTTACAGAGCTACATAGATACACAGACCTCAAGGTCCTTACTAGGCAGTCTGGCCTTACAAACTATATATGCATATATGCATATATACACATACACACATACACATACATACATATACATATACATATATATATATACATACATATACATATACACATACATACATACACATATACATATATACATACATATACACATACATACATACATACACATATATACACCGGTACACACATATACACACATACACACACATATACACATACATACATACACACTGTAACACATACATACATACATATAACTGTTCAAGAATTTGAAGTGGCCAAAAAGCTTTCCAGTTTCAAATAAAAAAGATCAACAACCCCAGTAGACCTACCCATGAAAATATACAAAGAATTTTCGGTGGAATTTGCCACCCCCCTTTGCTCGATAATTAATGCCTCCTTAAGGCAAAGTAAATGCCCTGCAGACTGGAAAACTTCATACGTCACTCCAATCCCCAAAACCCCCTCCCCACATTCTCTTAATGAACTCAGACCAATTGCCATTACGCCCATCCCTAGTCTAATATGTGAGGACTTTGTATTCACCTGGGCTTACTCACAAATCCGTCACTTGATAGATCCCCAACAGTTTGGCAATGTAAAAACCTCCTCCACCACTCACTGTCTTATTAGCTTCCTAGATTATATTTACACAAATCTTGAGAAGAGAAAGACTTCCCTCGCCCTTGCCTTTATTGACTTCAGGAAAGCATTTGACCTTGTTGACCACACCATCATCATCAACAAGGCCATAAAGTTGGGGCTACATCCTATCCTGGTTGCGTGGTTGACCGACTTCCTTAGTGACAGACGACAAGCAGTGCGATACCAAGGCTTCATCTCCACCTTCCTAGACATCACATGTGGAGTCCCACAGGGCACAAAGATGGGGCCTCTATTGTTCCTCATCTTGATTAATGATGCCCTAAAGGACACCCCATTCCACTGGAAGTACGTGGACGACTCGACAGTGGGCATTACTGTCGATAACACCTCCCCTAACTATGACCCCCTACAAGACATCCTCGACCGTCTTCAAGCCTGGACCACAGACAATCATGTGACTATCAATCATGACAAGACAGTGGTCATGCACATCAACACTTCCGTTACCGACCTTCCTCCACCCACTGTCACAATTGGTCCTCATCCCCTTCAGCTTGTTGAGTCCACCAAACTCCTTGGAATCACTGTGGACAACAAACTGAACTGGAAGAAACATGTAACTACCACAGTCAGGACCGCCACTTACAAGTTGTTTATGCTAAGGCGGTTGAGATCCCTGGGGGCGCCGGAGAATGAGCTGAAGAGTATATATAACACCTTCATACTCCCTAAGCTCACCTACGCCTCTCCCGCCTGGTCCTCCTCTCTAACCCTAACACAACAACGTCAACTGGAGAGAGTTCAGAGGAGGGCATGCAGGATCATCCTGGGTGGCACATATCCAGGGTACGAGGAAGCTCTCACCACCCTTAGCATACCTGCACTTTCAACCCACCACTACAACACACTCAAACAGTTTGCATCTAAGCTGCTTGTTCCCCCACGACACAGAAACTTACTTCCACCAGACGCCCCTAGACCTACACGTGCAGCTCGTCATTTCAACACACTCCAACCAATAAGAGCAAGAACTGACAGATATAAAAATAGTCCTATCCCAACCATTGTTAATATTATTAATAATGTGTAATAACGGTCTGTCACACCATATATACGCGCCCACCTTTAATAATATATGCATAAGTGTGTGTGCGTGTGTGTATTAGAATATAATTATGTATGTATTTGCTTGAGTTTGTTTATGTATATGTGTATATATGTATCTATGTATGTGCAGTATATGTGTATGTATGTGTGCGTATATGTGTATGTATGTATGCGTTACTTATGTATATATATATGTGTATAGTGTATACTGTTTGTGGTTCGAGCCCGGCTGAGAGTATCAGGTAGGATAAGAGAAGAGCATATATGCATGTAATGTGCATATATTTATGTATATGTATGTCTGTGTGTACGTGCTGTCAATGGTTCGAGCCCGGTTGAGAATATAAGGTATATATATATATGTACTGTACGTGTATTTATATTTATATGGTCATATGCACATATGTATGTAAATATACGTACATATGAGCGAGAACATATTGCTCACTAGCGCAACTTCTGATCATAAATCTATGCATAAGCATTATCTATTATTAAGTGTTCGCGTATCTTCATCCATGTATTTCCACCCTTAACAATAGAACGCCCAGCTCTTCCTTATTTCGCCTTCTGTCTCACACACCACACACACACACACACACACACACACACACACACACACACACACACACACTACCGAGGATTAACCTCCCATTGTAGTACCCGCACCCTCTTTACCTGACCTTACCAAAACAGTTTCTGTATGTATGTATGTTTGTGTGCATACGTGAGCGTTTGTGTATACGGACATGTGCACACTTACTGCATGTTCTTATGTTCCTATATATGTATGTATATGTATGTGCGCACGTACGTGTATATACGTATGTTCTGTATATGAGTAAGTAAATAAATGTGTATATGTACTGTATATCACTTACTCTCATGGTTATTTTATGATAATTTGTATTCTGCACATGCATCATTATTGTATTTATTTATTTTGTTTGTAAACTAAGCTTACCATCCTCATATCTGTACATCTCATGTTCATCCACTAAATTGTAAAATGTGTATTTTCAGCTCATGAGGCTGCCATTCTTTAATAAACCGTTTATTATTATTATTATTATTATTATTACATACATACATATATATACAGTATATATATACATACTGTACAGTGCACACACATACATATACATTTTTTTTTTTTTTTTTTTTTTTCATATCACCCCAGCCCTCTGCAGATAGAGGTCAAGCCTTCCCTTGAAAGCGTTTATTGTGTCGCTCTCCACCACTCTCGCTGGTAGTTTATTCCACTCTGTCGCCACACTGTAGGTGAAGAAACTCTTTGTGACATCTAGGTTTGCTTTTTTGGTTTTTAATTTCATTCCATTTCCACGAGTTTGATTAGTATTGTTTAATGTGAATAGTGCATTTACATCGACTTTGTCGAAACCTTTTAGTATCTTAAAGCACTCAATAAGCTGACCCCTCAACCTCCTCTTTTTTAATGAGAACAGGTTCAATCGTTTAAGTCTTTCTTCATATGGTTTATTTCTTAATGAGGGTATCATCTTCGTCGCTCTTACGCTGTACTGACTCGAGTCTTACAATGTCCTTGATCAGATAAGGTGACCAGAACTGCACACCATATTCAAGGTGGGGCCTCACCATAGTTTTGAACAGTGGCACTATTACGTTTTCATGTTTATATGTAAATTTTCGTTTAATAAAGCCCAATGCTATGTTTGCCTTATTTGCAGCTGCTATACATTGGTCGGAAGTTTTTAGGTTTTCAGATATTAGTACCCCTAGGTCTTTTACTACCGTTGCGGTTTTTATTTGTTTGCCATTCATTTCGTATTTGTATTTCATATTTCTGCTACCAACCTGCAGCACCTGACATTTATCGACATTGAAGGGCATCTGCCATTTTTTTCGACCACTCTGATATCTTGTTTAAATCAGATTGCAACGCATTTCTATCATCTTCGTTCAGGACTGTATTTCCTATTTTTGTATCGTCGGCGAATTTGGAAATGGTGTTGTTTACCCCTACATCGATATCGTTAATGTAAATGAGAAACAGGACCGGTCCAAGGACTGAACCCTGTGGAACTCCACTAGTGACAGGCTCCCACTCCGATTCCACTCCATTTATCACCACTCTCTGTCTTCTGTCTGTAAGCCAATTTTTTATCCAAGAATGAATTTCACCTTTGATACCTATCCTCTCCAATTTAGCCAATAGTTTTCGGTGAGGCACCTTGTCGAAAGCTTTTTGAAAGTCCAAGAAGATTATATCTAGTGATTTCGTCATGTCGTTATATGTGAATAGTTTGTTATAAAATTCAATCAAATTTGTTAGGCATGACTTATTTGATCTAAAGCCGTGTTGACTATTTTTGATTAGGTTGTTTGATTCGAGGTAATCTACTATCTTATCTCTAATGATTTTTTCCATGATTTTTCCTACAATTGAAGTTAGGCTAATTGGTCTGTAATTACTCGCTTTGGCCTTGCTACCCTTCTTGTATATCGGCGTAATGTTCGTATCTTTCCAATCACTCGGTACAATCCCCTGTAGTAGTGATAAGTTAAATAGTTGTGTCAGGGGTTTTGTTATTTCGTCCTTGACATTCTTAATTATTTTCGGGTGGAGCATGTCGGGTCCCGGGGTCTTATTTACATTTAAATTACTCAATTTGCTTTGTACTTCGGTAACACTGATGGTGAAATCTCCTATCACATGAGTTGAGGTGTTATTTTCAAGGGTATGATCGATAATTTCTTCTGTGAAAACTGAGCCAAAATATTTGTTGAGCAGATTTGCCGTGTTTGTGTCACCTGTTATTGTCTGGCCATCTTCTATTAGCGGTCCGATTCCGCTTTTGATCTGTTTATTTTTGTTTACGTAACTGTATAATTTTTTGGGGTTTGTGGCACTTTCTCTGGCAATAGTCATTTCGTAATTTTGTTTGTTCGCCCTAATTATTTTTTTCACTTCCCTTCTACTATTTTTGTACAAGTTTTTAATTACTTCAGTGTTTGTGTTATTTTTTACAAGTTTGTGGAGTTGATTCCTTTTCCTTATTGCCTTGCCAATGTCTCTACTGTACCAAGGGGGCATACTTGATTTCGTATTACTTTTTGGTTTCATGGGTACAAATTGTTTATGCGCTTCTGTAATTTTAGACTTAAAATGTCCCCATAGTTCATTTACTTCGTTTATATTTATGAGGTTTGAGTGTATGTTTGATAGCGATTCCTTAAGTCCGTCATAATTTGCGTTTTTGAAGTCCGAAACCATTCCTGTTGTTTTTACTGAGGAATATTTGCTTATAACGTTGATTCTTAAGATTTTATGATCGGACGTTGCCAGATGTTCACCTACATCCAGGTTTGATAATAAAATTTCTTGGGTAGTGATTACGAGGTCTAATATATTCCTGTCTCGCGTCGGCTGTTTTACGTGTTGAGTCAAAAAATTGTCCTGGATGAAGCTTGTCATTAGGCGTGACTCAGCATTTTTTCCGGTCAGGGTATTCCAGTCAATTAGGGGGAGGTTATAGTCACCTAGTAAAACTGTTTCGTCGGAATTAAGGGTTTTCTCTAGTATTTCATAAAAAATTGTATCATCGGCAACAGTTAGTCTCGGTGGTCGGTACGCTGTAGTGATATTTAAGTTCATGTTTTTTGTATTTATTTTGACGCACACTATTTCTGCATTACTTTCGGGGAGAGTCACCTCGACTGGGTTTAAGTAGGTTGCAACGTACATTGCAACCCCCCCTCTTTGTTTTCCATTGTTACGGTCTTTATGAAAAAATTTATATGGCTCTATGTGATATTCATGAAGTAGATCTTTATTTTTAAGGTTCAGATGTGTTTCCGTTATACAAATAACGTCAACTTTCTCATTTAATAACAGACATTTGAGTTCGTCTATTTTGTTTCTTATTGAGCAGGCATTTATGGATATTATTTTTATATCATTTCTCTCAGCATGCGCTGGATTTGTTTTTCTTATTGGTGAGGATGGGTTTGGGGTTGTGACTTGAAGCCGCGGCGGGTTGTCAAATTCATTCAGTTGGTTGGGTTGGCTTGGATGGGGTTGGGTGGGGTTGTTTAGTTTGTTTTGTGGTTCAGGTAGGTAAGTTTTCGCAACTTGTGGGCCATTGGGGTTGACGGTTTCGTTTAAATGGTTGTGATGGACTTGGAAGGGTTGGGTGGGGTTGTTTATTTCTCTTAGCTGTGCGGGTGGAGTTTGATTGGGTGGGATTGTGGGAGGGCTTTTCCGGGGGTAGCGATATCAATACTCAGAGGAGTCTATTAGCATAGTTATTTCTCGGTCCTGACTGGCGTTGTTTTCGTGGGCAATGTAGGTTGCTAGGAGAGAGAGAGAGAGAGAGAGAGAGAGAGAGAGAGAGAGAGAGAGAGAGAGAGAGAGAGAGAGAACTACTGTATATAATGACATAATGGCAAAAACATTTACATCTTTAACATTTGCTCTAGTTAGTTTTATGTTATATACCTATATAGAGCTATACTAACACAATTAAAAGTAGCTCTTTACCACCTCTTTGTGATTGCAAGTTGATGTAAAATACCTTCTACTATGTATTCACTAAACTATCTAAAATTCTAAACTATTGCAACATAAAGCTGTACTTCAACTATCACAAATTTAACTAACCGCCAATAGTAATAAATATGTACAACTTTATTATCATCATATATACTGAAAATACAGATAATAAACAGTTATACTGCGGATGGGTTTTTGAAAGTGGTTATATACGGTCTCGTACCCCAAATTTTACGGTTAATCTTTAGAACGTAGAGTGACATTCAAAAGTTCAAAGTGTTATAAGAAAAACAATCTAAATGCCGATGAAATAATTTCGTCAAGCAATGTTTATACAGTATGGCATGACTTAGCAAATATAGTCATCCACCCACTATGCACTAGGATTCATGTAATCGTTTCCAAAATGTACCGGTAATTTTTTTGAGTAACCAGAAAAAAATGAATACAAAAATGTAGGGAAATCATGAACATCAAGCTAAAATGTGTTAACATGGTCCATACCTGATATCTTATAACTAACCATAAAACCTTAATATTCGTAATGTTTACCAAACTGAATTTTTAAAAATTTCAAAATATTCTCTTTTTAATGGTGAATTTGGGTAAACATTAACGTTTAGTGCACACCGACCCCAGTTTTATAAGAAATGACCCTAGAAAATAGCTTATGATAGTTTTCACACTTGGGATGAGTGAAATCAAATCTAAGGCTATTAACCCTCAACCAACGATGACCGCCGTCATATGACGGGTGAGAGAATATTGGCCACCCCTGCGGCCCCTTCATATGACGGGTGTCATTTTGAGGACATTGTGAGCTATGAGAGAGAGACCGCGCGTTGAGGGGACGATAGCTGGCCTCGGACAGCTTGCCACCACCTTGTGGCTGTCACTGACATGTACTATAACTCATCACCACCTCCCTACCTTGCTCAACAAGGAAAAAGAAAACGGGAAAAATACCTCATTTTACGGTATTTTCGCCTCCGGTTACACGATCGTTGCAAGAGAACCCGTGGTCATACAAGGATGATTTAGGTGTCATTGGAAAGCACTATTATTGCCCTTTCACGAATATATAATTGTATTACGCTCTGACTCTTGCTTATGCATGAAAAAGAGCATGGAATGAAGCACGTTTTCGGTAAATATACCTGCCCAGCACAATGGTCATGTAAACAAGCATGCCCACTTTTTGGGAGTTAAAATAGGATTATTAGTGACCACGGATCAGAGGCATATGTGTTGCAAGATATGTTATATTATGTAACTGAATCACACTATCTTTTGTATGGTCCTTCCAGGTCGCAACGACTAATACTAAAATTATGAGTGACACTTAACTGATAGGTTTCAAATGGCAATTTAGTTGGATAGAATAGTGATATGAAGGGACAGTCTTTCAGCGGAATCCCTTAACTTGAGTAGTGGTATTGAAATGAGTCCATTAATGATTGATGATGTGGTAGCGATGGATATGAACTGGAGACCTAGTAGACTTCATGGATGAATGACGTCGATGGCATCAAGGTAGAGTTCTGGTTTCTGCGATAGTGTAGAGAGGATTACCGGGGAAGGTGGTGTGGTTGTAGATGCCAGTCCGGGCTGGATCATAGATGGAAGATCTATTCAAGTCGCAGATGGCAGTCTGGTGATCGCTGATGGTTGCTCAGATTTGGTCACATATGGCAGACCTGTTAAATTAAGCAAGGAGCTGGTAAGGTTGTTACTGTCTGGCTCAGATGGTATTTACTTACAGTAATACAATACATATTCCTGAGTAGGCTTTAAGCATAATGATGGCCCACCAAGCACAGTTCGGGTCAGTCTCGTCGCTGGTAGTGGCGGGAATTGTTTAGATACCCTGCTAGTATCTTAGTACTGTATACCCAGTGCAAAAAGGGTACCAGTTAATTTTAGGAGAGGTATTTTATGTCTGTTTCTATATGTTGAGGGCGGACATTTTTTTGAACTCACTTCAAAGAATATTCAATTTTTCTGTGGTGTTGAGAAAGAACTTAACGTATATGTTGGTTAACAGAAACAATAACAAGGAACAGAAACAAATCGAGGGAAAAAGAAGAACGAAACACACTCACAAAATACTCGTAATGTAACAAACCAGAACAGAAAGCCACATAACCGATCATACTGTGCAAACAAACGCCTCTTAAAAGAAGATTAACTGCTCGCCCGGTGAAAGGAAACTGAAGATAGAGTCAAGTTGAAAATATAAACACACACAGAAACATTATATCAAACAAACCAGATAAAAAAAAAAAAAAAAAAAAAAAAAAAAAATACCGTATATATATATATACGGTATAATAATTATATATATATATATATATATATATACACTGTATATATATGACCAAACATCGGAAGAGCCAACTTCTTCCACAAGACGAAGAAAGATTCAGGCCAGCGCTAAGAAAAGATAAACTAGAAAACAAAAACACACTTACAAACATGTAAATAAAGTAACCGGACCAAAGCGAAAAATAATAAATATTATAATATACTGTACACATGGATAAATAAATATAGAAATACTATAAAAAAGAAAATAATAAATAACTAACATACAACCAAGCATACCAGCAGAGCCAAATCCTACCAAACAAAAGAAAAAGCTAGAAAGACGGAAGGCCTTCGCTAAGAAAGGAAAAGGGTGGCAGGAGAAAGAGGTGGCCAGCAAGATAAGAGAGCCGAGCCACACAACAAGAGGAGTGGGCCGAGGGGCTATCGTACGTCAGGCACCTGTCGATACCACAACAACAAAACCAGCGAGAGAGAGATAAGGGTGGGGAGAGAGATACAGGGAAGGAGAGGGCAATGGGTGTGCTCGAGGAAATTATTATGGTTAATAGGAAGAAAAACAGATAGAATGGGTAGGTACACGGAGAAACAAAGGGAGGATAAAAACAAGGCTATTGGGAAGAACAACAATACACAATATAACCTTAATAGTATAATAATTAGAATACGCAAGGAGAGAGGCAGGAGGAACAGAAAGTAGCGAGTTGAGTTGTCATAGACGGTGAAAAATCTGACTATATAGCAAAATGTCATTATGGTGTTGTGCCTCAGGGCTCGATGCTGGGTCCAGTCTTGTTCTTGGTGTACATACATTATATTGATGAAAACCTCACTTGTAAAATCTCTAAATTGTCTCACAATACCAAAATCGCAAGTAATGTAATCAAAACACTCAAACCACAAGAACTCCAGCAAGACATAAATAGACTTCTAAACTGGTCTGAAATATGGATTTCAACATTGAAAAATACCTTTTTCTACATATTGGAAACAAAAATTAACATATGCATTACAACATAAATGGATCCCAAATAAATAATGCGACAAAAATTAAAGATCTGGGGGTTGTAGTATCTAGTTATAGCCACATCCCTATTGCTCGAAAGTGATAATAAACATGGCAAATAAAGTAGTTGGAAGATATTTTGAGTAAAAATACGAACAGGTAATTTTACCATTATACAGTCCATGAGTACGAATCCTTCTGGAGTATTGTGTACAGTTTTGGTCACCACATTATAAAAGGTTGTTGAGAAATTGGAGAGAGTTCAGAGAAAGATAAAACAAAATATACCAAAGTTGAGAAATAAACCATAGAGGAACGTCTTGAACAATTGAAACCGTTTAGCCTGACAAGGCACATACAGAGGGGAGATTTAATTGAAGTATAGAAAACATTCAAGGGTCATGATAATCTAAATATTCCTAAATACTTCACAGTAGATCAGTTAAACTGCACAAGGGGAAATAGCTTCAAGATTGCTGGACAACGATTCAAGTCACACCAGCAAATCATTTTGTTTTCAATCGCATACTTTACGTTTGGAATAAACTCCCAAAAGACATTATTGATTGTGCTACGGTACTGTATCAACTTTCAAAGTACGCTTATATAGTTTTTTGTAATCCGACACTCGCTTTGTCAATTTCTTAGCTTAAGTGAAATAAATGGAATGTGCACTGATGTGTGCTACTTCTCCATTTACTAGTCCTGCCACGTTAGTGGCAGGGCAGTAGTTCCCTTTCCAATGTTCCCTTACCCACTTTAAACCACTGTTTGGACACTTGATCCTCAGTGTTTTGGAGGACAAGCAGCCTAGAAGGGTCACTATATCTGTTGTTGCTTGATTTCCTTTGTACTCCTTTATAAACCGAATAGCCTCATCACTGCCAGTGGGTTTGCTACGGTTCGCATTCCTTTATATACATTCCTTTGTACAAGAGGTGTGACTATGTCAATAATTAGACTTATTAGATATAACAATAGCATGAAAGAAGACGTTAATGGGATACCTTACGTCATTCGTCGATACCACAACACAACGACCGACAGAGAGAGAGAGAGAGAGAGAGAGAGAGAGAGAGAGAGAGAGAGAGAGAGAGAGAGAGAGAGAGAGAGAGAGAGAGAGAGAAGAGAGAGAAGAGAGAGAGAGAGAGAGAGAGAGAGAGAGAGAGAGAGAGAGAGAGAGAGAGAGAGAGAGAGAGAGAGAGAGAGAGAGAGAGAGAGAGAGAAGGGTGGTAGAGGGATAGAGAGAAGGAGAGGGTGATAATTGTTGGAATATAGATTATTAATTAAGGTTATTACGAAGAAAAACAGTATGTATACATGTGTGTATATACATGTGTGTATATACATGTGTGTATATACTCAGGCACATACCCCATTGCTGGGGGTGACCGACTCGAGACTCGAGAGCCCGAACAGAAACCTGTAAAGTTCCAATTCAATTCCAATTCCAATCCGGGACCACTTTCGCGTTCCCTAACCTCTTTCTTTGTCTTGTTGAGTAGGACAATTTTACAAGGGGAGCAGGATTCCTAGCTTCTGCCCCCAGAAACAACAGTAGGACAGTGAAAGAGAGACAGAAACGGCTAAGGTTGGGTAGAGGATGCCAAACCTCACTCTGGATAGGACCAGCCCTCACCCAAAACAGGAAGGACGAAAATATAATAGGTTGGTATGAGAAGAAACAGAGAGAGAGAGAGAGAGAGAGAGTATAAACAATCAACAAAGACAAGCCATAGCCAATTAAATAGTACGATAAATGGATTAGCTATAGGAAGAATGGAAGAGGTGTGATAACAGAGACATAATTAAAGCTATAAGATAGAACAATTACATAAAAAGAGACGTAAATGGGTTACCGTATGTCAGTCACCTGTCGATACCGCGACAACAAAATGACAGCGAGAGAGAGAGAGAGAGTTGCAAGGAATAGTTAGTATCTCAAAGACCTTACGATCCATTCCGGGGAGATTCTTGAAGTGGAAGGAGAGAGATTGTTTAGTGCACTACACTCATTTCAGAGTATGAAAAATACTATCTACTCTCTTCTTGAACTATTCTACTGAAGATCTGTGTACAACTTCTGAGGAAAGTTTGTTCCAGGTAGAACAGATCTTGTATATGAAAAGGTTTCCACAAATACTAGTGCTGAACCTATTCAATTCTAACTTCCAGCAATGGCTGTGTGTTGTATTCATATTGAGGCTAAACAATTTGCTATAATCCACATTGTTAAACCAATTAAATATTTTCAAACTTCAATGAGTTGACTTCGTAGTGTGCATGTTTCTAACGGAAAGATATCAAAAGCTCTCAACCGGCCTTCATAGCTCATTTTTCTAATCGATGTAATAAGCTTTGTAGCCATAGTTTGTACTCTTTCTAGTCGCTCAACATCTTTCCTGAGTGCTGGAGACCAGAATTGAACAGCATATTCCAAGAGAGGCTGTATCAGAGCATTGGAAAGTGTGAGGACTATTTCCTCATTTCAATACTTAAATTGCCTCTTATTATAGCCTCTTATAATTTCTGACCTTTCTTCTCTACTTCAATGCAATGCTTGTAATACTTTAGATAACTGCTTATCAGAACAATCAAATTCTTTACCAAGTTAGTCACTTCCAGAGGCATTCCCAATAGCGAATAGCCAGACTTGGGGTTTGCTTAACCGTAATGCATCACTTGTTACTTTTCCAAGTTACGTGGCATCTGCCATGTCTCAGACCATTCACCCAGTCTGTTAATTAAGATCCATCCTTAGCTGTTCAATCCCTTTAGGGTCCTTCACATTCACTTCAAGCTTTATGCCATCTGCAAACTTGGTGATCACACTCCAATATTAGTGTAATTGACATGTATGATAAACATAAGTGGGCCAAGGACAGATCCTTGTGAAACTCAAAAGGAACACCATTGATTACCACTCATAGCAGTGTACCTGTTTACCAAATATCTATCCAATTTGTGACTTCTGTAATGATACCCAGTGCACTCACGTTTGATATTAGGCTGCAATGAGACACTTTGTCGAAAGCCTTTTGAATATCTAAGTAAAGGATGTCTATGGTTCTACTTTTGTCATACTCACTCAGCATTTCGTGGAAAAATTCCAGCAAATTGGTAAGACATGATCGGTGTTGTCTAAATCAATTTTGGGAATCTGTAATTACGTTGTGAGAGAGAGAGAGAGAGTGAGAGAGAGAGAGAGAGAGAGAGAGAGAGAGCGAGAGCGAGAGATAAAGATAAAGAGAGAGAGAGAGAGAAGGGGAGGGGATACCATAAACTAACATAATAAAGGCTATCGGGAAGAACAAAGGTACACAGTAGAATGCTAAATAGATTAGGTAAGAAGTGTGACAGACGAATAAGAGAAGAGGTGTGGTAATGTAATTAACTAAAACAAATAAATAAACCAATAGCATAAATCAAGGCGTTAATGGCGTACCGTACGTCAACTGCCTGTCGATGCCAGAACAAGGAAAAGGCAGCTAGTATACAGAGATATGGGTGGAGAGAGTTACAAGGGGTTACAAGGTATAATTAGTATCATAAAAGGCAGCTAGTATACAGAGATATGGGTGGAGAGAGTTACAAGGGGTTACAAGGTATAATTAGTATCATAAAAGGCAGCTAGTATACAGAGATATGGGTGGAGAGAGTTACAAGGGGTTACAAGGTATAATTAGTATCATAAAAGGCAGCTAGTATACAGAGATATGGGTGGAGAGAGTTACAAGTGGTTACAAGGTATAATTAGTATCATAAAAGGCAGCTAGTATACAGAGATATGGGTGGAGAGAGTTACAAGGGGTTACAAGGTATAATTAGTATCATAAAAGGCAGCTAGTATACAGAGATATGGGTGGAGAGAGTTACAAGGGGTTACAAGGTATAATTAGTATCATAAAAGGCAGCTAGTATACAAAGTACAAAGGAAATCAAGCAACAACAGGTCTAGTGACCCTTCTAGGCTGTTGTCCTCCAAAACACTGAGGATCAAGTGTCCAAACAGTGGTTTAGAGTGGGTAAGGGAACATTGGAAAGGGAGCTACTGCCCTGGAACTAATGTCCGTGGCAGGATTAGGAAGTTAGTAGGGGACAGATGGGTTAGTAACTGAGGGGGGATAAAATAAAGTTATTCATTTACAAACGCAGTCAGTCGCGGGTTTGATGCGAGATATTTGTCTAAGCGGAGTTTAAATGAATCAACGGTGCTGCAGTCTATAACGTCTCGGGGAAGCCCATTCCACAAGTTGACAACTCGATTGAAGAAGAAATTCTTAGATTCGTGTGAGTTAAAAGATTTACCAATAATTTTGCAACCGTTTCCCCGCGTGTAATTAGATTGGTCGATAGTGAAGTACTTACTACAGTTCATATTGTCGATGCCTTTGATGATTTTGAACACTTGAATTAAGTCACCTCTTAATCTGCGCTGGGTTAAAGGAAATAGATTTAATTCTCTAAGACACTCTTCGTATGGTTTGTTCTTTAGGCTAGGTATCATTTTGGTAACTCTACGTTGAACTCGTTCTAGCTTGTTTATGTCATTTTGGTAATAAGGGCACCAGCATTGAACGCAGTATTCCAGAAGAGGGCGGACTAAGGAATTGTAAAGGGTTAGGATAACGTCTTTGGATTTATGCTCAAATGACCTGCCTATAAAGCCAATTATTTTGTTTGCCTTCTTAACAACTTCTGAACATTGTTGACTCGGTTTTAGGTTACTCGATATTGTTACTCCCAGATCGGTTTCTCTGTTTACATTCTTAAGCTGAGTGCCATTCATCGAATAGTTTGCTTTCTCATTTAGGTATCCGATATGTAGTACTTTACATTTATCCGCATTGAAACTCATTTGCCAAATTTGGGCCCAATATGACAATTTATCTAGATTGTGTTGCATATCGTCAACTTGATCTTTTGAGAGTACGCTATTTGCAATTTTTGTATCGTCAGCAAATTTTGAGATTGTACAGGTGAGACCCTCATCTATGTCGTTGATGTAAATTAGAAAGATAATTGGTCCTAGTACCGATCCCTGGGGTACCCCGCTACTTACATTGGTCCATTTAGATGCCTTACCGTTTATGACTACTCTTTGCTTTCTGTCGCTGAGCCAATTTTCTATCCATTTCAACATACCGTTTTGTATTCCATGCGCTTTTAGTTTTAGCAGTAAACGTTTTTGGGGAACTTTGTCAAAGGCCTTTTGAAAATCAAGGTATATAATATCTACAGCTTTACTCTCATCGTAGAGGTTGAGGATATCGTGGAAGAAGTCTAAGAGGTTTGTTAAACAGGAACGTTTCTTACGAAAGCCGTGTTGAGTATCTTTAAAAGTATGTTATTTTCCTCTAAGTGATTTACGAGTCTGTCTCTTATGACCGTTTCTAGCATTTTACATACAACTGAGGTTAAGCTAATTGGACGATAGTTACTGGGTAGGGATTTGCTGCCTTTTTTGAATATCGGTGTTACGTTGGCTATCTTCCACTGATCAGGCATAGTTCCAGACTGCAAGGATTTATTGAATAGTAATGTCAGTGGTTTGGAGAGCTCATCCTTAGCTTCCTTTAGAACTCTAGGCGAGATTGTATCAGGTCCAGGCGTTTTATTTACCTTGAGTTTATCTAACAATTCAATACTTCTCTCTCTGTAACGGTGATATTGCTTAGAACATCTGAATTATCAATCTGAATCGGCGATGGTGTAGGGATATCACTGAGGTCTTCTGTTGTAAAATCTGATGCAAAGAAGGTATTGAGGGCATTACTCATTTGTACTTCGTCTTTGGTGTATTCTCCATTTTCATCGACTAACGGTCCAACAGTTGAAGTAACTACTTTTTTCTTTCTGATATAACTATAGAATTCTTTCGGGTTTGTTTTACTTTGATTCGCAATATGTAACTCTAGGGTCTTTTTACTTTGCTTAATTAACTTTTTGGCTTTGCGTCGTAGCTCTACAAATTTCACCCGTTCTTCGTCATTTTGTGAGGATTTTAATCTATCATTAGCAAATTTTTTAGCAAGCAGGAAGTTTGAAATATCTTTATTCCACCATTTGGGCTTATTATTATGGCCTGGACGCCGTATTTTCGATGGTATGCAGTCTTGCACTGTTTTTAGGTAAGTGGTTTCGAATAACTTCCAAGATGTATTTATGTCATTATTGTTAATTAAAAAGCTCCAGTCAGTTTCTTTAAACATAGCTCTAAGTTTATGAAAGTTTGCTTTCTTGAAATTAGGGACTTTTTCGATGCTACTATTTGGTTCGTTACTAGTAAAGTTTAAAGTGAAATGAGATATGGGTGGAGAGAGTTACAAGGGGTTACAAGGTATAATTAGTATCATAAAAGGCAGCTAGTATACAGAGATATGGGTGGAGAGAGTTACAAGGGGTTACAAGGTATAATTAGTATCATAAAAGGCAGCTAGTATACAGAGATATGGGTGGAGAGAGTTACAAGGGGTTACAAGGTATATTTAGTATTATAAAAGGCAGCTAGTATACAGAGATATGGGTGGAGAGAGTTACAAGGGGTTACAAGGTATAATTAGTATCATAAAAGCCTCGCGATCCTTTCCAGTAAGATACTTTAAATGGAAAGAAAGAAATTGTGTAGTATGCTGCAGTAATTGCAGTGTGAAATTTACACTCTACTCTCTTTTTGAATTGACTACTGACTAATTATTTACACATTTTGAAGGAAGCTTGTTCCAAGTAAAACATTGCCTATATGTTAAGAAACGTCCACACATGCTAGTGCTGAACCTTTTCACTTTTATCTTCCAACTATTTTGCATGTTGATTTTATTATGATCCACATTGTCAAACCCATTTAGTATTTTAAACACTTCAATGAGTTGATCTTGGAGCCTACACATTTTTAACCATGAGAGACCAAGAGTTCTCAACGTGTTCTTATAGCGAAGTCTTCTAATCAATTAATTACGCTTTGTAGCTGACGCTTGGACTCTTTTTAGTTGCTCTATATCTTTGTTTAGTGCTGGAGACTTAACAGACGTAGAAGAGAAGGGGGTAATCATTGTGGTCGGGGAATTATGTATGGAACATAGGAACAAAATAGCTGAACAAATGTAATACAGTACGTACTGTACATAATACATATATTTAAAGACAGTGCTCAATACGACGTACTGTTGCAGTCTCACGTCCTAATGGTGGCGCTCCAGGCATCCCTGTACAAGCCAGCCTCACTTGTTAGGTTCTCTAATTCAATCTCGCGTTTTTCTTGGTCTACTCCTTGGTGCTGGTCCCTCCACACTCATGGATTTGCATCTTTCATTTGTCTTAGTTCATTCATTCTCTCCACATGCCAACACCATCCAAGCTAGCTTGCATGCATCTCATCACAGATACTCTTGATACTGAAAACCGTTTGCTCAGCTCTTCACTAGATATCCTATCTTGCATTTTGGCCCAACACATCCATCTCACCATTCTCATTTCATTACGTTCCATTCTGTTGATATCATCCACGTTAACATGCCACGTTTCTAAAGCATAGTTCATTGCGCTTCTAATACGTTGAATTGTGATAAAAAAAAAAAAAAAAAAAAATATATATATATATATATAATAAAGTTAAATTGTATGGTTAATGTAGTATTCTATTGCGCTAGACATATCGAAAGCCTTCAATAGAATCTGGCACAATCTCTAATTTCTAGACTATCCTCCTTTGGTTTCTATTCCTCCATCTGTCCCTTTGTTTCTAATTTACATTCTGACCATTCCATAGCTGCAGTTGTGGACGGATATCGCTCATTTCCCCAACCAATCAACTCCGGTGTTCCTGAGGGTTCCTATCTTGTTTCTAGTTCTCTTTCTAACATTAATTAATGATCTCCTCAATTGTATATCTAGAGTCTAGTCCTTTCCACTCATATGCTGATGACTCTACCTTACACTATTCAAATGGTTTATCACAACTCATCACTCATTCATTCCAAAACTTACGTGATGAAGCCATAGCATGCCTATCTTTTGATTTATCAATCATTTCTGATTGGGACAGAGAACATCTTGTTACTTTAGTACAAAGGAGTACAAAGGAAATCAAGCAACAACAGATCTAGTGACCCTTCTAGGCTGCTTGTCCTCCAAAACACTGAGGATCAAGTGTCCAAACAGTGGTTTAGAGTGGGTAAGGGAACATTGGAAAGGGAACTACTGCCCTGCCACTAACGTGGCAGGACTAGGAAGTTAGTAGGGGACATATGGGTTAGTAACTGAGGGAGGATAAAGTTATTCATTTACAAACGCAGTCAGTCGCGGGTTTGATGCGAGATATTTGTCTAGGCGGAATTTAAATGAATCAACGGTGCTGCAGTCTATAACGTCTCTGGGAAGCCCATTCCACAAGTTGACAACTCGATTGAAGAAGAATTCTTAGATTCGTGCGAGTTAAAAGATTTACCAATAATTTTGCAACCGTTTCCCCGCGTGTAATTAGATTGGTCGATAGTGAAGTACTTACTACAGTTCATATTGTCGATGCCTTTGATGATTTTGAACACTTGAATTAAGTCGCCTCTTAATCTGCGCTGGGTTAAAGGAAATAGATTTAATTCTCTAAGACGCTCTTCATATGGTTTGTTCTTTAGGCTAGGTATCATTTTGGTAACTCTACGTTGAACTCGTTCTAGCTTGTTTGTATCTTTTTGGTAATAAGGGCACCAGGATTGAACGCAGTATTCCAGAAGAGGGCGGACTAAGGAATTGTAAAGGGTTAGGATAACTTCTTTGGATTTATGCTCAAATGACCTGCCTATAAAGCCAATTATTTTGTTTGCCTTCTTAACAACTTCTGAACATTGTTGACTCGGTTTTAGGTTACTCGATATTGTTACTCCCAGATCAGTTTCTCTGTTTACATTCTTAAGCTGAGTGCCATTCATCGAATAGTTTGCTTTGTCATTTAGGTATCCGACATGTAGTACTTTACATTTATCCGCATTGAAACTCATTTGCCAAATTTGGGCCCAACATGACAATTTATCTAGATTGTGTTGCATATCGTCAACTTGTTCTTTTGAGAGTACGCTATTTGCAATTTTTGTATCGTCAGCAAATTTTGAGATTGTGCAGGTGAGACCCTCATCTATGTCGTTGATGTAAATTAGAAAGAAAATTGGTCCTAGTACCGATCCCTGGGGTACCCCGCTACTTACATTGGTCCATTTAGATGCCTTACCGTTTATGACTACCCTTTGCTTTCTGTTGCTGAGCCAATTTCTATCCATTTCAACACACCGTCTTGTATTCCATGCGCTTTTAGTTTTAGCAGTAAACATTTGTGGGGAACTTTGTCAAAGGCCTTTTGAAAATCAAGGTATATAATATCTACAGCTTTACTCTCATCGTAGAGGTAGAGGATATCGTGGAAGAAGTCTAAGAGGTTTGTTAAACAGGAACGTTTTTTACGAAAGCCGTGTTGAGTATCTTTAAGTATGTTATTTTCCTCTAAGTGATTTACGAGTCTGTCTCGTATGACCGTTTCTAGCATTTTACATACAACTGAGGTTAAGCTAATTGGACGATAGTTACTGGGTAGGGATTTGCTGCCTTTTTTGAATATCGGTGTTACGTTGGCTAGCTTCCACTGATCAGGCATAGTTCCAGACTGCAAGGATTTATTGAATAGTAATGTCAGTGGTTTGGAGAGCTCATTCTTAGCTTCCTTTAGAACTCTAGGCGAGATTGTATCAGGTCCTGGCGTTTTATTTACCTTGAGTTTATCTAAACAATTCAATACTTCTCTCTCTGTAACGGTGATATTGCTTAGGACATCTGAATTATCAATCTGAATCGGCGATGGTGTAGGGATATCACTGAGGTCTTCTGTTGTAAAAACTGATGCAAAGAAGGTATTGAGGGCATTACTCATTTGTACTTCGTCTTTGGTGTATTCTCCTTTTTCATCGACTAACGGTCCAACAGTTGAAGTAACTACTTTTTTCTTTCTGATATAACTATAGAATTCTTTCGGGTTTGTTTTACTTTGATTCGCAATATGTAACTCTATGCATCCAAGACCCAATTTCTCCTTGTATCTACCCATTGCAATCTTTGATTACTCTTCAACAATAAACAAATCAATCCTTCATCTTCTCTCAATATTCTTAGTGTATCTTTTTCATCTAACCTTTCTTGGCAAGCTAATATTACCACCCGTGCTAAAACAGCTTCCCAGAAATTATGAATGCTAAACCGTCTCCCTGGGTTCTTCACCCCCACACAGCTTCTTGCTCTGCATAGGGGCTCAGTATGCCCATGTATAGAGTATTTTTCGCATGTGTACGGAGGTTCCACCTACAGTATACCGCACTTTTCAAAAGAGTAGAGTCCAAAGCATTTCACGTCATCAACTCACTTCCTCTTACTAGTTCCTACAATATATTTCTACACGCCGCAGTGTTGCATCTCTTACACTCTCAGTGTATACCCCTTCCCTTGCGGCGATTGCAAGGCACCTACCTTTCAACACAGTTCCACACTTATTCTATGAACTCTCCAACCCAAGAATTGCCAGATTTGCTCGTTTTCTTCTACTCAACAAGTGAACTCTGGAACTCTCTCCCTCAATCAATGTTTCCTTTATCCTATGATTTACACTGCTTTAAACTTCGAGTGTCCAGCCATTTTTGCCCGAACGGCCCTCTAATTTGGCTCTCTGTCATTGTTTTGCCTTTGGGGGAGACACTCGTTACAGGCAGCCCGCCTTTTGCCTCCTTCATACACATAGACACAAACAGTATGTAAGGACAGAGCTAGAGGAAGACGGAAGAAGTTGTGTTAAAATATATAATTAGATATACTAGATAAAACAATACCATTAAATAAGACCTTAATGGACTATCGTACGTTAGGCACCTGTCGATACCAGGAAAAACAAAAAAGTAGGGAGAGAGAGAGAGAGAGAGAGAGAGAGAGAGAGAGAGAGAGAGAGAGAGAGAGATACACTTTGATATGCTGATATCAAATACAATTAAGGGGAGATTTTCACATAAGGTTTATATTCCTGAATCCCTTTTCCCTCATGTTTAACCCCATTAGTTTGGCAATATTAAGCCCTTTCGCCCCATATATGTCAATTTTATGATTTTTTCATGCCACTTAGATGTCGATATTGTCCTGGCGAGTAATAGCAAGACTGTAACGAAAGAGGAACTGGCCGGGACATTTTTCTACCGGAAAATGTACACATTGATCTCGAAGGGAGATTTTGGGCGTATTTTAAAAAGCTTGTTAGAGGTGTTGGGAACAAGCTAAAAACCTTCCATTAAGGGGAGGCTTTTAGTTTGGTCCCTAGATATCCATCAAGCTTAAGATTACACCCCCTTGAGCCCCTTTCAAGATAAATTTGTAAATTTTTCGGTAGAAAAATTTCCCGGCTGAAAGCCGGTTCCTCTTAAATTACAGGCTCGCTATCGCTCGCCAGGATAAAATCGACACCTAAATTGCACGAAAGGTCTTAAAATTGACGGAAATGGAGCGAAAGTTCTTAAAATCGCCAAACTAACTTGAGGGATTTTTTTTCTGGACCCCTTTCTCCCTCATGTTTAGTCCCATTGCTTTTGAGATTTTCAGACAGTCGCCCCGACTGTCTGAAAATCTCAAAAGCAATGGGACTAAACATGAGGGAGAAAGTGGTCCAGAAAAAAATCCCTCAAGTGGATATCTCCCCTTAAGCTAATACACAGAACACTATAGTCTATTGTTTCCCCAGCTGATGGTAGAAATTGAATCCCTTAGCATCAGATGTCAGGATTCTTACTGGACAAAATATCTGATACTGCTCTGTCTGTGCGTCATATCATTGCCAAGTTGTCATAATTAGCAACCTATTTCTCGCCACCAAATCATGCTAATAAAGTAGTAATCAGAATGGAGGGATGGCAATTTAGTATTAGTTGGAAAAAAAAACCCGGAGTATAACAATAAGACGATTAAGGGGGGTGACCTGTTTTGGTTCTGTCCTTTTCTATCTTTCTCTGGCTTGTATCCATTTGGCCCCATTCAGCCTACTGTTTTAAGACGTTTATCCCCATCCAGGTGTCAATTTTTTACTGGTGAGCGGTAGCGAACCAGCATATTTTTTATTTTTGTTTGACAGCAGGCTAAATTTGTACATTTTTCGATAGAAAAATGTTTCCGTCGAAGCCGGATTTCTTCATATAATGCTGGCTCGCTATCGCTCGCCAGGAAGAAATCGACACCTAGATGGGGATAAACGTCTTATAATAGTTGGCTGAATGGGGCCGAATGGATACAAGCCGAGAAAGAGAGAAAAGGGCAGAAATAAAAAAAAAGCAGGTCACCCCCCTTAAACTAATGGGCTATCGTACGTCAGGCACCCGTCGATATCACTTCTAAAAACAATATGACAGGGAGAGAGATTTAGCGAGATTTAGCGAGATTTACCCCTTCTGTACCGGCGACGTCTTTTTCACTATATTCTGGCAACTAGTAGACGATTTTATTCAGTATAGAAAGGATCTCTACCAATTATAAGCCTTCGAACTATCTCAATTAACCCTTTTAACCACCACAGACCCTTCCTAAGCTGCATAAAAACATCTAAATATAGCTAGAATAAAGTACAACAGAGGTCGCCGGTACAGAAGGGGTTGAGGGGACGGTATTTAATTTATGTTTGTATATTATATTAATACCGGTATATATAGAGCTACTTGGTTTAGTTTGCTCCCTAGACCTCTATCAAACTTAAAATAAAAAACAAAAAATCTCCAAGACACCCCTTCAAGATAAATTTGGACATTTTTCGGTAGACAAATTACCTGGCTGAAGGCTGGCGGCTCCAAAAAATATAGGCCTCAATCGCTCTCCAGGACAATATGGACACCTAAATGGCACAACGAAATGGACAAAAGTCTTAAATTATGAAAACTAATGCGGATAAACAAGAATGAGAAGGGAGTTGAGAATAAAGCAAATACATCCCCTTCACCAGCTCTTTTAGGAGGCAATTTTCTACAAGTAAGTTCAATTCGCATTAATATCGGCAACTTGACTGCAGGTAGATGATAAACCGATACTGAACTATTATAATACTTTAATTAAGGTTCTGCCAGACCACATTCCACGAAAACAATGCCGGTATAATAGTTCGTGTGACACCCTCTATGTATGAGCACTTTTTCCGACAACTATATTCTGGCAATATGTGGAGACTGTTGCTTTAATATGAAGAACTAGACTCGAGGCAGAATATAATCAATTATATATACAGTACCGTAATTTGTTAAGTGTATATTAAAGAAGTTGCCAGATCGCAATTGGTGAATGAAATTGAAGGAAAATAATCTCGTGTACGATCGCGCTAATAAGTCAATACCCAGCTGTCATTACGTTCGGCTTGCTCTGTGCTGTATTAATGTCTGCCAGATGTTGAATAGGGTGGATAAGTGTAGGACCATGTGTGTATATTTCACTCGATATGAAGAAGTGAAGCTTAGATATTGCTGATACCAATTTTTGATCAAAACATACTTGGTGCCGAGACATCACTTATTAGCGCGACTGTACATACTCCTTTATCTCTCTCCCTGTCTGTTTGTGTTCCTGGTATCGACAGATGCCTGACGTACGATAGACCATTAAGGGGAGGTTTTTAGTTTGGTCTCTAGATATCCATCAAGCTTAAAATTACACCCCCTTGAGCCCCTTTCAAGATAAATTTGTACATTTTTCGGTAGAAAAATGTCCAGGCTGAAAGCCGGTTCCTCTTAAATTACAGGCTCGCTATCGCTCGCCAGGATAAAATCGACACCTAAATTGCACGAAAGGTCTTAAAATTGACAGAAATGGGTTGAAAGTTCTTAAAATCATCAATATAATGGGGCGAACGTCTTAAAATTAGAAAAGCAATGGGGCTAAACATGAGGGAGAAAGGAGTCAAGAAAAAAGTCCTTCAAGTGGAGATCTCCCCTTAACGCCATTGTTCTGTCTAATAATTCTAATCATATTTCTTATTACACCAACTTCTGTCTTCCTTTATTACACCAACTTCTGTCCTCCATTATTACACCAACTTCTGTCCGCCTTTATTACACCAACTTCTGTCTGCCTTTATTACACCAACTTCTGTCTGCCTTTATTACACCAACTTCTGTCCGCCTTTATTACACCAACTTCTGTCTTCCTTTATTACACCAACTTCTGTCTTCCTTTATTACACCAACTTCTGTCTTCCTTTATTACACCAACTTCTGTCTCCTTTATTACACCAACTTCTGTCTTCCTTTATTACACCAACTTCTGTCTACCTTTATTACACCAACTTCTGTCTCCTTTATTACACCAACTTCTGTCCGCCTTTATTACACCAACTTCTGTCCGCCATTATTACACCAACTTCTGTCCGCCTTTATTACACCAACTTCTGTCCGCCTTTATTACACCAACTACTGTCTGCCTTTATTACACCAACTGCTGTCTTCCTTTATTACAGCAACTTCTGTCTCCCTTTATTACACCAACTTCTGTCCGCCTTTATTACACCAACTTCTGTCCGCCTTTATTACACCAACTTCTGTCTTCCTGTATTACACCAACTTCTGTCCCCCTTTATTACACCAACTTCTGTCTTCCTGTATTACACCAACTTCTGTCCTCCTTTATACACCAACTTCTGTCTGCCTTTATTACACCAACTTCTGTCCGCCTTTATTACACCAACTTCTGTCCGCCTTTATTACACCAACTTCTGTCCGCCTTTATTACACCAACTTCTGTCCCTTTATTACACCAACTTCTGTCCGCCTTTATTACACCAACTTCTGTCCGCCTTTATTACACCAACTTCTGTCAGCCTTTATTACACCAACTTCTGTCCGCCTTTATTACACCAACTTCTGTCTGCCTTTATTTCTGTAAGTAAAGTCACGATCCCAATTTTGTTTACCCCCTTGGCTCCAGGTGAGTTCAAGCCAGGGTAAAGGGGGCCCACCTCGTTTTTTGTATATTTTTCTCTCTCTCTTTCTCCCTCTATCTCTGGGTTGTATCCATTCGGCCCCATTCAACATACTTACGTATTCAGACGTTTATCCCCATCCAGGCGTCGACTTTTTCCTGGCAAGCGGTAGCAAGCCATCATATTTAAAAAAACTAATTTTGACAGCAGGCTAAATTTTTAATTTTTGTTATAGAAAAATGTCTCCGGCGAAGCCGGATGTCTCCATATAATGCTGTCTCGCTATCGCTCGCCAGGAAGATATCGACACCTGGATGGGGATAATCGTCGTAAAACAGTAGGCTGAATGGGGCCGAATTAATACAAGGCAGAGAAAGAGAGAAAAGGAGAGAAAAAAGCAGGTCACCCCCCCCCCCCCGCCATAAAGAAGTGTCAGGCGAGCGGATACGGCCACTTTATGATGAAACACTCATTCACCTGAACCACAACTTATGAGTACCGTACAGTTATGAAGCAGTATTGAATCCATTCCTATAACATGATACATTGATTATTTCATAATCAATGTTATATATGTGTATTTCAAGGACACCACAACAACCACAATGTTGTGTTAGTATTGTATTAGGTATTGAAAGTATTAATATTAGCGAAATATTCGAGGTATTAGTATTGTTATGATTGTTGGTGGTTAATTACTGCTTTGAACTTCGCTCGGTGTTTCGTGAGTATTGTAAACACCAAAAACAAACTATTTCGCACAGGGAACAGGTTCACAATTATGTATGTATGGAAAATTCATACTCTAAGTTTATAGAGTGTATGAAGTGGTAAGAATGGACTTCTTAATTTGTTGCATTTAATTACAATATTATCATTGAAACTCTATGACTGTATGTGGTGTTAGGCAGGAACAATGTGTGTGGTCATATGTGTGAAGCACTGTTTCCATCATCGTGAACCATTTTCTCACTCCGCTCACCTCACGTTTCGTTAACCCTGGCTAATTGACTTCCCTTAAGGGCAGGTTTTTAGTTTGGTCTCTAGATATCCATCAAACTTAAGATTATACCCCCTTGAGCCCCTTTCAAGATAAATTTGTACATTTTTTGGTAGAAAAATGTCCCGGCTGAAAGCCGGTTCCTCTTAAATTACAGGCTCGCTATCGCTCGCCAGGATAAAATCGACACCTAAATTGCACGAAAGGTCTTAAAATTGACAGAAATGGGTTGAAAGTTCTTAAAATCATCAAAATAATGGGGCGAACGTCTTAATATTAGAAAAGCAATGGGGCTAAACATGAGGGAGAAAGGAGTCAAGAAAAAACTCCCTCCAGTGGATATTTTCTAACCCTTAAGCCAATGGGATAGATCAATTATGGATCGTGACTGTATAGTACCTAGTTCAATGACCATGTCATTTAACTTTTTTTGATTTGCCTTTCCTCTTCCTTATAGGTTGAATTATTTCCATTGACAACATTATTACCTTCTACTAACGAAGAGGTCGCGTGACCCCACCAATGGTGTTACGCAGAACGAAAAGACCTCCAGTGATGTCTCGTTAACCCTTTCACGCATTAATGACGTAGAGGTTGCCAGATTAGCTATACAAAATAGAGTTATCTCACTCTTATAATTACCTCTCCAAAATTAGTTTACTGCCCACAGCTAACTCAAAGACAACTGCAGAGGTTGAAGTAACTAAACTAAAGGTTTCTAAATACCCCTGATGGTAACAAAGGCTTTAAAGTATCCCGAATAGGCTCAAAATCGCGTCATATGTCGGAGAGGGTTAATATCCAGACCATCAACATGACTCTCTTTCCATTCATATCTCTGGTCACTCCACCCCGTCTTTCTTCAGACTTAATCCACCCTACTTTTGTTCACTGTGTTTACCTCAGCAGAATGAAATTACATACTGTTTGCCAGAGTGAGAACTGAAGCCAGCATAACATTAAGGGGGGTGACCTGCTTTACTTTTCACTCTCTCTGGGTTGTATCCATTCGGCCCCATTTTATCCCCATCCAGGTGTTGATTCATACCTGGCGAGCGATAGCGAGCCACCATATTTTGGATGAGTTAGATAGCTGTCTAAATTTGTACATTTTTAGATAGAAAAATGTCTCCGGCGAAGCCGGATTTCTCCATATAATGCTGGCTCGCTATCGCTCGCTATGAAAAAATCGACACCTGGATGGGGATAAATGTCTTAAAACAGTAGGCTGAATGGGGCCGAATGGATACAACAAAGAAAGAGAAAAAAGCAGGTCACCCCCCTTAAAGAAGGTACACGGTTCTCGTTTTAGTCTGTGTTATATTATGCATACACTAATTATACTGTCTTCAGTAATGCTCAAGCCAACCTGCTTGTCTCCACTATTTCATTCCTTAGTACGCATTCTTTTACAACTCTTTAAGTATTTGAGGCGCATAATCTAATTTATATTGGCTATCATTAGACGATTTTATTCAGTTTAGGAAGTAATAGTGAAAGTCAGAGTTCATTTCAATTTCTAAAGGACTTTCCAAACTAAGTAAAATAGCTTAATGTTAGCCAGAATAAAGTGAAAAGCAGTTCTCGAATACTGTATGGATTAACCTTTTCAGTACAATGGAACCTTTTATCCCTTTTATTCTGGCTATCATTAGACGATTAAATCAGTGTACGAAGAACCTGCATCAGCTGCAGGATATCAGAGACATTCACAAATTCAGCGGGAAACCGGAAACGTGTGAAAGAATCTTGTAATAGAAACGCGTGGTAGAAACGTGTGATAAAAACGTGTGTTATAAATGTGTGATAGAAACGTGTGGTAGAAACGTGTGATAGAAACGTATGACAGAAATGTGTGATAAAAACATGTGATAGAAACATGTTATAGGAATATGTAGTAGAAACGTGTGATATAAATGTGTGATAGAAACGTGTGGTAGAAACGTGTGATAGAAACGTATGACAGAAATGTGTGATAAAAACATGTGATAGAAACATGTAGTAGAAACGTGTGATATAAATGTGTGATTGAAATGTGTGGTAGACACGTGTGGTAGAAACATGTGGTAGAAACATAGAAAAGTGTGGCAGAAACATTTGATAGAAACGTGTTGTAGAAACGTGTGATAGAAACGTGGTAGACACATGTTATAGAAACGTGTGATAGAAACGTGTTGCAAAAACGTGTGATAGAATTGTGTGGTAGAAACATGCTATAGAAACGTGTGATAGAAACATGGTAGACACATGTTATAGACACGTGTGATAGAAACGTGTTGCAAAAACGTGTGATAGAATTGTGTGGTAGAAACATGCTATAGAAACGTGTGATAGAAACGTGTGATAGAAATATGTAATAAAAACATGCGATAGAAATATTACGGTAGAAACGTGTGGTAGAATAAAGGCACTTATAGCCCTTGGGCCAGGGTACTATTGTGATAATGTTATTTGGATATAATATTTTTTGGCCAATGAGTGCCCACATCATTTTATAGCCGTGTATTGGAGATTATGATGAAACTTTAACGCCTTTGAATGGTACTGATTTTGTTTTATTTCGAGACTTGACCCATGCCTTTGGATGGTACTGATTTTGTTTTTATTTCGAGACTTGACCCATCGACTAAGATACCAGTCGTTGCTATCCACGACTCTAATCGGAGTCGATTTATACCAGCCTCTGATACAGATTATCGGATACATGTGTTCATGTGACACAGGTTTTTATCTTTCTGCCTGTCTAGCTTGAATGGCCTTGATGCATCCTAAAGAGGATTTAGAATGACCTCGATGGGCAACTAAGTCAAGATTCTATCAGTTGAATAATTCTGACAGAATGCTTTTCTCAAGTTATGTATTGAGAGTCTTCTCTATTTCGAGATGTGCTCCTACACTGAATAAACAAGGTATCACACAAGCATTTTTCCCCTCAACATTCATCCTCAACACTGATATGGCGGCATACAAGGTCAACTTTTCATATTATTCTGTCAACAAAGCTAACTGCTATGCCCAAAAGAGGGAAAGACCGAAGCAGAGAAACCACCAACACCATTACACCGACACCAATCACAAGCACCATCAACAGAATTCGTGATGCTACAACAACAGGGAGATACCGCAGTGGCCCCTCCAAAACAGTTTTCTCTGACACCGACCACCTCGTTTTCTACCTTTCCTGCCACCACAGCCAATCACAGGACATGTGACATCACAGTGCCACCCACCGCCACACTGCATCACACAAATGGCAGCTCACCTTCTACCTCACCTGCCAAAGAGGTGCAGCTTAACGAAGAAGACACTAGACCAGCACTATAAGGGCACAAGATCCGCAACCCCCCCACTATTATGAGCACTTCTACCGTCAAGACTCTCAAGAGACACGCTAGCAAGAAGATGAACAAGGAGGACGAGGAACAACTATTCGGCAAGCTCACAGCCTCACCTAAACTCGGGCTTCCCTCTTTAGGAACTCTCCTTCAGATTTCCTTGGGAGATATAAAAGTGACCATAAACATCAAATCCTGCCTGGCCGGTGCGGCCAGGAGCGGCCAGAGCGGAACTCTTTCAGGTTCCCTTGCAAGGCCCACCTAGATTTTAGCAATCCTTGCCTAGATTTTAGCAATCCTTGCCTAGATTTTAGCAATCCTTGCTCTAGGTCAGAATTCAAGTTTCCCTATTCTCGTGTTGGGTCCCCTGCGAGCCTTTGGGATATATCAGCATCCCTTTCCCTCCTGAAAAGACTAAGAAGAATAAACACAAGAAGAAAATGGAAGAAGATAAAAAGAAAGAAGAAGAAGTACGGAGCCAGGTTCCCCTCGACGACAGAGAGAGAGAGAGAGAGAGAGAGAGAGAGAGAGAGAGAGAGAGAGAGAGAGAGAGAATAGAAAACCTGAGATCCTTGATACACCTGAGAAAAATATTCGGAATGAAGAGATACGTAGGAGAGTGGGGCAGCAGGAACATTTGTCAGCCAGAGTGGACAGAAGGGTGCTGAGCTGGTATGGTCATGTTGAACGAATGGGAGATGAAAGGCTTACAAAGAGAATATGTGAGTCAGGTACAAGAGGAGTTAGAAGGGCAGGAAGACCCCCATTGAGATGGAGAGACTGTGTAAGAAAAGCGTTGGATGATAGAGGAATGACTATAGATCAGGCAGGGGAAGTGGTGGTGGACAGGAGTGAATGGAGAATCCTTGTGAATAGTTGAGTGAACACGTGGTCATTTGGAGTAAGGGGTCGGGCGCAAGTTGGACTAGATAATAGTCCATCAGGCGCCTGGCCCGGGGAGACGATTAATATGAAGGGTGCGCCTGGAAGTGTGGTGGGGGGCTTGTGGCTTTGGCTCCGCTGCATGTCTGCCTGCCGAGATCGGAACCTCTCCGGGTGGTCGGGGGCCGGGGGAGTGCTGGAGCGACCTTGGTGACCCTGGTCTCTGGGTCTTCTCCTGGGTGACCTGGATGTGTGTGAGTTTGTGCTTTTTATCTGTGTTTATTTGTTGTTTTATGTTGTTTTTGTGTTTTCCCTGTTCTTGCTCTGTCTTGAGTCGGCTACCCCCAAAATGGGGATTGGGCCTGAGCATATAGATAGATAGATAGATAGATGAACCTTGATATAAATTTGCGTTAATATTATCATCTCTGCTTTTAGAGTCCTTAACCCCTCCAATCCCAGCACTGTATATATACGTCAGTAGATAAGTAATTCCCCAGTCCCAGCGACATATATATCCGTCAGTAATTTACTTTCCTTGTAACTGCCTGTACAAACCTGTACCAGTGTACCAGTTACCACTACCTTTTGAGCACTGCTCCCGTGTTGGCAACACTTCTCAGCTTATATGAGACCCACTGAAGGGTGACAAGAGCCAGTGTTGCCTCATCTTTAGAGGTGGATAGGTGGTCTCTCTTGCCATTTTTGCCACATTGCTTGGGACTGCTGGGGACTTATATTACTATATGCTACGGTACAGTACAGTATGGCTTAAAAGCATAATCAAGAACTTCCCCAAAATACGAATACACTATCTCGTAAGAATAAATAAGTATTAATCGATATCCAAAGTAATTTGACGTTTCCGTGAATAACCTCTGTGTATCTTTGATTCTGATGTTCTCTTGACTTACAACATCCGTCAAACATTTATTCTATGTTATTATTCTTTGCCTGATCACTATCATCCACCCTACATAATATACAATAACTCGGGTTCTATCCATTCTCTATTTTCCAAATTGTATACTAAATACCTGATGCTTAAAGACTCACTCTTATCTTAATTGTATATATTTACAATGATTGCTTGCATAAATCCATGTAACCTTTTTTTAAATATCAATTGGACTCATTTCAGTACCTAAGTTTATAGAATACTATTGTATACTATGTAATAGTATTGTAACTACCATTCACTTATGTCAAATAACCATGTACACCTAAGCTCATGGTTACATTCTAATTCAAGTCTCCCAGCTCAGTAGCTCTTACGCTGCGGGGACGTAAAGGCACATCCTGGTAATTTCCTCCAATTTTAAGTCTATTAATGCCTGTGGAGACCAGTGCGAGTCATCAGGAGCTTGGCAGCCACCCGTCCGCTCTGAGGCACGTATGCCTCAGCACTGAGGGTCTGTGGTGTGGGGTCTTGCTAGATATATACTCAGTGTTGCCAAAGGCAAATGTAGCGCGACATTGCTATTTATTAGCGAATATTGCCGATATAATAATAATAATAATAATAATAATAATATTTATTCAGTTAGCAATTTACAGAGTTGGTACCACATAGTATATTACAAAATATGACATGTACCAGCCTTGCATAATTCCAACTAAGGATAGCCCAATAAGGCCGTTAGGCGTATTTCCATTGGGGTCCTTGTGGGATTAGGTTAGCTGGGGAAATGGGGAGGAAAAAATAAAATAAAAAATAACTTTAGAAAAAGTATTTCTAGGGGGTTATTTTAAGAAACCTTACATCCTATAATAAATATCAGTAATCCGTAATCAGTAATCATTTCAGTTTGGTTTGTCTATCTCTTATGTCGTATTTAGTAGTAGACATAAGTTTGGTGCTCCCTTTGATGTCTGTAGTAACGCTGCGGGTGAACCCCGCTCGTTCTGGTGTCATTTAAAAGATAATTTCTTCTATTGTTTTGCTGCAAACATTTCATATCATTCAAACACTTGCTTAAGCAATCAGGAATGACTGAATGAGCCCTATTATAGCGGGATTGGGTTAAGACTCTCGCTCATGTAAATGACCTTGGGGTCTGCTAGTGCTTAGGGGGTATTTTATCATCCAAGCATCAGTCTAGTTTCCGATTCCAGTGAAAGAGATCCCAGAAACATTACCGGAAAATGTGTTGACCATCGAATGTTACCAATATTAGGTCTCCTGTGATACTCCCTTAATTGTGTCTATATCTAGTCAGAAAGGAATTATATTGTTGACGTTATATTGGAGGCGCTGACAACACAAGCTTTTACAATTTATTTCACTCCACCCTTTCTATCTCCTCCCACCACGCGTCCCTCACGCCCTCTTTCACCACACACACACACGCACACATACACACACACACACAACACACACACACACACACACACACATATATATATATATATATATATATATATATATATATATATATATATATATATATATATATATATATATATATATATATATATATATATATATATATATATATATATATATATATATATATATATATATATATATATATATATATATATATATATATATATATATATATATATACTTGTAGCGGTTGCTGTATGGTTAATGATGTATTTCCTTACCTTATAATTCCTTGATTATGTCTGTTGCTCAGGTTCTAACTGGAAACATGTAGTATAGGAATTAATAAGGTTTATTGGTTGAAGTAAAGTTCTTGGATTTTTATGTTTTATTAACAGCAAAATATACTATGAATAACTATGGTTTGTTTAATTATGGATTGTCTTTGTAGGTATTGTAATCTGCCCGACTGGAAAATACCTACAGCTTGCACTAAGCTATAAAAGCAACTAGATTTGAGCTATATTTCGGTAATTCTGTATTTTTTTCTGTAAAGAATAGAAGATTTAGAAATAATGAAAATAGGTAAACGGTACACACACACACATTTATATTGCACCGTATCGCACTAGTCACTGTAAATGTCACTGTAAGATAATCACCTCAGCTTGACAGGGGGACGACCCTCCTGATAGATTGGCTGTGTTACTGCTACTGGGTAAGGCTTGTGGCACGGGCGTGCCGGCTTCTAACCAGTGTGGAGTCACACGTAACTAGTTGCTAGCAATCATCTTGGTGTTGCTGCAATTCCTTTAAGGGATCGTGAGAACCCATGCTGAGTTTGCAGTTATGAACTAAGGCCTTTATAGGTGGGGGAGATGATCTATCTATAGGGAAGATCGTTCCCAATTAGAAATGTACAGTAATATACTTAAGTAAGTGAATAATTGTTATAAGGGTGTGAGTAATATAAGTGATTATATGAATGACCCTAGAGTGTACAGTCGCTCAAAATGGGCTGTTACATACTGTATATATATGGAGGAAATATCACAAATACGTGTGATCAAACTATGTAGTAAAATTCGCTAGGAAAAATTAAACATTGGAACACCAAGCTTTCGTCTATTTTCTGAAGACATCTTCAGGGTAATACAAGGAAACAGGGGAAGAGTGAGGATTAAATACCCGTCCTATATCATCTGTGACTTGCTAACTAGCATATACAAACATTTTTTTTTGCTATCCTACTGCCTTTTGCGATATTTTTAGTAGCATACTTCTTTTACATACAAAATTAAAGTCTTACAAACGCATATACATATATATATATATGACTATACATTGAAATATGCCTAACGATACAATGCTGTATCTAATCATATATAACAAATTATACAAATCAATAAACTTAAGAAAAAAGTACTATACAGTTTCTAAGCAATTATTTAGTATCAACGTGTACATGAAAATGTACATATGAAAATTAAAATACACTGAACAAAAACAAATAAAATAGTAATGATACAACTATGTGTGCTGTAATACAAGATGAACATTGTACAGCAATACTTACGTAAATATGAAGAGCCTCACTCTGATGCCTCACTCTTCCCCCATTTTCTTGAATTACCCTGAAGATGTCTTGAGTGAATAGACGAAAACTTGGTCTGTTTTATTTTTCCTAGCGAGGTTTACTATATATATACCGTATATATATATATATATATATATATATATATATATATATATATATATATATATATATATATATATAATATCAGTAGCCCCGGGGCACCGCAGTTTTCATAATAAGAGGAAGAATTGGAATAAGGCTGCACCATATGCCGTGTTTATAGAATCGGACACATTTTCGGCAGCAACATACAGAATTTATCCTAAAAAAAACATACACAATAAGTATGTATACTACAAGTAAGAATACGGATCAAATTAAATAAACTATATAATTTAATATTTAGCTATAGCCTAACAACTAAACCCCGTTTCAGCTAACCTTGCAAAAATCCTGACCCCTTAACATCTTATAGCTTACAAATAATGAAGAAAATCGACCTGGTATTCATATTTTTTGAAGGGTAGACCAGTGATTAGATGAGTGAAATTACAGCCTGTTTGCTATAGCCGTTCCTGAGATATAAAAAAACTAAGGATCAGAATTATTGCCAAGTTAGCTGACACCGTGTATAGTCAATACGCAGGGCATAATATGGCGCAGGTCTATCCCTATTCTTCCTTTTATTATTGATGTATATATTACTGACCAGTTCCCCAAACCATCGAAGCAGAGAGCTGAGTTTAACCATTTCACCCAGCCTCACATTGGCTGAGCTAAGGTGGTTCATAAAATGCTGGTAAAGATTCTTGAGTCTCCCATTGGCCAAGACACTTGCCCAGCCCCCCTCCTAATTGGCCAAGATGCACAGGTAGGAGAACACCAAAGCTTCATACCATCACACGGATCAAGGCGCCAGCACGAAGGTGGTACTTGGTACAGCTAAGGTCTCTCCCAACATGCCTCTAGCACCCCCCAGATCTTCAAGTTGAAGAAGAAAGAAGAGAAGAAGAAGTGAAGAAGAAAGAAGTTGAAGATGGACGCTCTCCCGGCCAATCAGCTCCCTGCATCTCACCTCATAACTCATCATCATCCTTCTCCATTCTCATTACTTTCCTGTATTCTTATCTTTTCCCCAAAACTTTTCTTTCCTTTCCTTTCCAGATTATTAAATATTACCCATTACCGCCCATTAGAAGCCCACTTGTAGTACGACGCCGAACCCTGAAGGCATTGTCATGAAAGGGGAGGGGGGGGGGGGTTAGCCCCTGGTTATAGGAGGCAAGTGAGTAGGGTTTAGCCTTCAAGTAGGATTAGGGCCCTGTGACGTAGGCTTGCCTACAGTCCAAGGGCATATAGGGAGGAATTAGGTTTCTTCTGGGGACACTCCATAGGGGTTCCCCCTGGGTACAGCTTAGCTCAAATTTCAATTATCTCCCTCCCCCATCTCCCTATTTTTAAAATTTCCTATAACTTTAGCTCTCGACATGCTTCAGTATGGCACTGTACATCAAAGTTAAATGTAACTCTCCTCCCCATGATGATCCTGGCTCACACATCTTCAGTATCAACCAGATCCAAATTGTAAAAGTATTCAACAATCCCAACAATACCCTTAAAATTCGCCTTGCCTTTCAAAAAGACCTTGATGCCTACCTTGCTCCTGATAACGTAAAGAAACTTAAAGATGCAGGGTATGAACTAGTAGTCTCTCCCGAATTAAAAGCTGCTTGCACTGTCAAGATCACTCGCCCTGATAAAAGCATCTTCAACAGGGATGAGGAAGAAATTGCCAAAGAAACTTCCCTAAGAAACAAAATTAAAATTTGTGATGTCACAAAGACTCCCAAAAAAAGCCCTCAAAATTCGCTGTGCCTCCCCTCAGGAAGCCAGCAAACTCCTCAAGTCAGGTCTCAAAGCCTTCCATGTCATCGTGCCACCTGAGTTCCTCTCTCCTGAGTCATGGGTAAACCTCCAACAATGCTTTAAGTGCTATCAGTATGGGCACTTAACATCTTCCTGCAAAAATGAGCAAGTATGCTCGAGCTGTGGTGACACTGACCACTCTTTCACAAGTTGCCCAACAAGCTCCCTTTAATGTAATAATTGTAGAGGCTCCCACATTGCCATAAGTTCTGAATGCCCCTTCCGCCTCAATGTTCTCAAACAAGCACGTACAAATTCAAAGACCTCCCCAACATCCTCCAAAAACCCTCGCCCTCTCTTCTCATCCCATCCAGTCACCAACAAATCATATGCCTCAGCTGCTACCCCATCACTCCCCCACCATTTCACACCCATGCCTTCCTCCTCCTCCATCAGCTCCAACCCCCCAAGCCCTTTCTTCAATCGGGAAATTTTTGCTCAAACATCAGTGCTAGTAAATGTAGCTCTTCACCTAACAGATCATCAAGTTACCCCAACATTCAATACACTTTTGAATGACGGCCTCACTGCTCACAATCTCCCTGCCATCTCTATTCCTGAATCCTTTTTTTTTTTTTTTTTTTTTTTCTATGTGATTGAGGGAGGCAAAAGGCATAACTGCCTATAGCGAGTGCCTCCCCCATAGTTGAAAGAGTGACAGGGCCAAAATCAAGGGACGTTCGAGCCAAAATGCCTGGACACACGGAGTTTGAAGCAATTTAAGTCATAGGAAGAGGGAAAGACTGATTCTGGGAGAGAGTTCCAGAGCTCAGCTGTTGAGTAGAAGAAAGTTTGAGAGTAACGTTTCACTCTTGGGTTGGAGAGTTGCACAGAGTAGGGGTGGGATTGAGTTGCAAGACGGGTACCACGTGCCCTACGTAAAGGAGGTGGTATGCACTGGGATAGCTCTGAGGAACACTGATTATTATAGTAGCGATAGAATAGCGAGAGAGATGCAACATTGCGGCGGAGAGAGAGAGATTGCAGAGAGTTGGTGAGTGGATGGGAGTTAATGATACGAAAGGCCTTCCTTTCAACTTTGTCTAGGAGAGCAGTGTGAGAGGAACCTCCCCACACATGTGAACAATACTCAATACAAGGGCGCACTATGCCCCTGTACAGAGCAAGAAGCTGTGCAGGGGAAAAGAACCCCCTAAGGCGGTTGAGCACACCCAGCTTCTGGGATGCTGCCTTAGCAAGACTGGTAATATGGTCCTTCCAAATGAGAGCAGAAGAAAAAGAGACACCAAGAATATTGAGAGAAGATTAAGGGTTGATTTTTGTATTGTTGAAAAATAAGGGATAGTCCGCTGGGAGATCCTGACGGGTAGATAGATGGAGAAATTGGGTTTTGGAAGCATTAAAGTTAACAAGGTTTTCTCTGCCCCAATTGGAAATAGTATTTAGATCAGAATTTAAGAGTTCTATGGCTTCATTACGTTTGTCGTTGAGGGATTGCTGGCTGGGGCGTTCTGAAAAACTAATGGAGTAGTGCAAGGTTGAGTCGTCTGCGTATGAATGGATGGGAATTATGGTACAGTTAAGGAGATCATTTATAAAAATTAGAAAGAGAATAGGAGATAGGACAGAGCCCTGAGGAACACCGGAGTTTATAGGGTGAGGAAGTGAACAATGGCCGTCCACAACCGCGGCTATGGAACGGCCGGAAAGGAAATTAGAGACAAAGGCACAGATGGAGGGATAGAAACCGAAGGAGGGTAGTTTAGAAATTAAAGATTTATGCCAGACTCTATCGAAGGCTTTCGATATGTCTAGTGCAATAGAAAAAGTCTCACCGAAGTCCCGAAAGGAGGATGACCAAGAGTTAGTAAGATATGAAAGAAGATCACCAGTAGAGCGACCCTTAAGGAAGCCATACTGGCGATCTGAGAGCAGATTATGAGAAGAGAAATGCTTAAGAAATTTGGAAGTAAGAATAGTTTCAAAAACTTTAGAAAGACAAGAGATAAGAGCAATTGGACGATAGTTGGAGGGTTGAGAGCGGTCACCCTTCTTTGGGACAGGTTGAATGTGAGCAAACTTCCAGCATGAAGGGAAGACGTTAGAGGATAGACAGAGACGAAAGAGTTTGCCTAGGTAGGGAGTCAGCACGGAAGCACAGTTTTTGAGAACAATGTACCAATTCAGCAAAGAAAAATCCTCCAAAACTCCCACCCCTACAGCCATCTCCTCCCCCAATACCTCCTCATCCTCTACCTCCCCCACCTTAGTCACCCCCTCTACCGACACCTCCACACTCTCCATATCCACCCCCAACTCCAAGACTCCTACTCCTCCGAACACACAAGAAACCACAACCCAAGAGACTCCTGCCCAGAACCCTTCCCTCCCCAATGACGACATGCCCATCCACACTCCTGACCCCTCCCCTATCCCACCACCATCTATGCCTCCCCCAAATACCCCCTCTACCTCTACCCCTATCCCCAAAGATCTTCCTGACCTCAATACCCCAACATCTTTCATGCCTCCCCAACCTCTCCTACACCAAAAACACCCACCATTCCTCATCAATCTCCCAATCCCATTCCTCCCGAATCTCCTCTAAAAAGGAAACCGAGCAGCCCAGCTGAATTACCTTCCCCTGACTCAGACCGTTTTCGACCAAAATGCCGTAAAACATTAAATCCACAGAAGAATGCTAACTCTACCTCATAATCCCTAGCATTTGGAGGAGGCCGCTCCTTTTCATCCTCTCCCGCTCGCCAACGATCAAGATACACGAACAGCAGCTTACTCCCTCCCCTACCATATTAAGCCATTCATATAACAGTGCAACCACCTCCAAATCCGGCAGTTGACAGCTATGCCTTGCTGCCCACCTTTAGACCCTTACCATCCAAAATTATCAGGCTACTTTTTGACAGCCATGCCTTGCTACCCCACTTTAGACCCTTACCATCCAAAAATTGCCAGACCATCCTTAAAACCTACTCCATTACCACATTTTATTATGCTAAAAAAATTATATTCAAGAATTGAAAACAAAATTTTATATTCAAATTCACCCAGACTCATCTGATTCGTCCAGACTGGTAGAGGCGGTTGGGCATGCCGGCTCGTCCACAGTCCAACCTCTATGCCACTCTTGACCGATCAGAGCCTCTGAATCCCACTTCACCACAAATTTACTTTTACCACCCAAAATTAATTATTTTTTGCCTTTACCACCCAACATCTTTATCTCCATCCCTTCTTGACATGCCATACTGAAGCTCTCAAAAATATGTCTCAATAATACCAACAGTCACAGCCCTCCTCTAAACCCCCAAACTAAAATCAACACAACTCACGCACGTTGGGTCAAGCCCCGACACTCTTTATCTTCCTACTTTGACACTTTCTCTCCTACTACACCAATAAAAACTTCCCTTCTTTCACCCTCACCCACCCACCTTTTCTATATTCTTATTCATTCATTCATTCAGGCGCGAGCCGAAAGATCCTGGAAGCCCTCTGATTGGCTGGTGGAAAACCACTCTGATAGAATTGTTAGACAATTGATAGAACAATAATATAACTGGTGTTAAGGCATCTATTGAGGGATATCTTCTGTTCCCAGAACCCAAATAAGTTGTATCTTGATCACGAAACCTGTAACTTGATTACCTCGGTAAACTCCAGTTAAGATTAGAATCAAAACCATTTGCTTGCTGTTCACAAGGACCCAAGCGCTTGCTGCCTGTAACGAGTGTCTCCTGCAATGCCAAAACAGTGACAGAGAGCCATATTCAAGGGACGTTGGGGTCCAGAACCCAAGTTGCTGAACTAGGTAAAACAGAACTAATTGATTGCTGTTCCCAGAACCCAGATGGTAAAATAAATAGCTAGCTAACTTAGAACTAGTTAAAGTGTATGCAGAGATTAGCTGTTGTAAAATCAAAGTATTAAGGTTAGTGTCTGCTGTTCACAGGGACCCAGGCAAGACAGGAATATTAAGATATTAACATACTGTGGTTCTTCGGAATCAAAAACCAATATTAACCCTGGAAGTGTAATAGGCTTTTCGAATGTATGTACTAGGCGAACGCAATAGGCCTTATCGAAGAAAACATTTTGTGCCAGTGAAATGGAAGCAATATGTGATTAAGTGGTATATATCCTTACCACCACCTTCTGCCTTCCCCTAACATGTGTCTTACCTCCCCCCTCCCTCTCCTCACTCCTTCCTCCCGTCACTTCACCCCTCCTCATTCAATCTAATTTTCCCTCCTACTTCCTCTTGAGTCGCCACTCTCCCTTCCTTCTTCTACCCACCCTCTGAAATGTGCGGGAGACAGCTGTCTCTCACTAGTATCTCGCGAGATATCGAAGAGGGAGGATGTATGTCACGCTCTTTCTCACCTCTCTTCAACCTCTCCCGTCACATATATATGTGTTTTAACTGGATATTTGCTGTTTACACCTATTTTCTAGTTCTTCGATGTTCAAATGCTCATTATACAAGTAAAATATACACATTTGGAGCAGTAATCTTAATTTACATGGTAAATTTAACAAATGTTGTCAGCATTGAAGCTACTCAATTCGCACGGGCGGCACTTTAAAAAACATGAATGGCGCGCTCCTCGGGTTAATTTTTGCCATTCTCATTAATGAAAGTCCTCAGGACACGCTTGGTCCAGGTAGAACAAGAAACTGTATTCAGTAAAGTGTTATTATTGTCTATGGTCGCAAGAGGTCCTGATTATGATATAACTTAGTGTTGTAATATTGTATATTGTTGCAATGCATTATGATTTGTATTGCGTGTGCTCTTTTTATTCTTAGATTTAATATACTAGTTTTATGTACATAAATATCTTGGTTTGACTTATCCAGCTAAGTACTACAGAATCCCTACCTTAAAATAATTGCACAATATATATTCATATATATATATATATATATATATATATATATATATATATATATATATATATATATATATACTGTATATATACACACTCTCTCTCTTTCTCTCTGTCACCACTCGCCACTTATTTTTCCTGACCGGTGTCGCGTATTTCTCTGGGAGATCTGTGTCAATACGGCCTTTGTCACCACCCATCACCGTCTATCCCTACCTGTTATCTCTCTCTCTCTCTCTCTCTCCCCCTCTCTCTCTCTCTCCTTCTATTTCTCTCTCTCTCTCTCTCTCTCTCTCTCTCTCTCTCTCTCTCTCTCTCTCTCTCTCTCTCTCTCTCTCTCTCGCTCTCTCTCTCTCTCTCTCTCTCTCTTGCTCTGTTATATCCTCTGCCCACACATCTGAACTATTTCTTGGTTCCCCTTGTAATCTTAGCGGAATGCCATTAGGCCAAATTAATGATCGGCCTCATTGTTGTATTTTCATCTTTTGTCTTCGTCATCTATTATTATTACTACTACTCTGCTGTGTGAATTTGTATTTTGTGTTTGTGTGTTCATTGTGTTCTGTTGTGTTTTGTGTCGTCCATATTCTTGCTCTGTCTTGAGTCGGCTAACCCCCCCCAAACAAAAAAATAGGAAAAGTGGGGATGGGGCCTAAGTATATAGATAGATAGATAGACTACTACTGCTACTACTAGTATTACAACCAGTAATACTGCTATTACTAGTTTAATAGTAATATCTATACTAATTAAGATGCCACGTACCTGGCGTTCTTTGAGTGTACTTAAAAAAAAAAAAAAAAAATTTGTTTCTATATTCCAACTTACTCCCTCTCGGGCACTAACTGAACTAACCTTTGAACCCCGTCAGCACCATTAGTTCTGGTTAAAAGTAGACATTTTTATGCGGAATAAGAAGGACCTACAGTATATGTTATTAAGAGTTTATTTTAGATCATATTTACCCATTTGAGTAGTAGAGGTAGATTTCAAGTTAATGGATATCGTCTAATGGTAACCAGAATAAGATGAAACTTACGCAATGGTGGTGGAGGGGTTAAGGATGCGATGTATCCTATATTAAGGGTGGTCACCGTTTTTTTTTTACCTCTCTCTCCTTTTCTCTTTCTCTGGCTTGTATCCATTCGGCATCATTAAGCCAACTGTTTTAAGACGTAATTATTCCTATCCAGGTGTCAAATTTTTCCTGGCGACCGATAGCGAGCCAGCATTTTATGGAGAAATCCGGCTTCGCCGGGGAAATTTTTATTAAAAATTTACAAATTTAGCTTGCTGTCAAAACAAATATATATATATGCTGGCTCGCTACCGCTCGCCAGGAAAATATTGACACCCGAATGGGGGTAAACGTCTTAAAACAGTAGGCTAAATGGGGCCGAATGGATACGAGCCAAAGAGAGAGGGAGAGAAAGAGACAAAACCCGAGGCGGGTCCCCTTAATTAACTGTGGATAACCAGTCTCCTTTGTTGTGGAGCTACGGAGAGTGAATGTAGCTTTGAGATACAGGAGATAATTATAATGAATGTAGCTTTGAGATACAGGAGATAATTATAATGAATGTAGCTTTGAGATACAGGAGATAATTATAATGAATGTAGCTTTGAGATACAGGAGATAATTATAATGAATGTAGCTTTGAGATACAGGAGATAATTATAATGAATGTAGCTTTGAGATACAGGAGAAAATTATAATCAATGTAGCTTTGAGATACAGGAGATAATTATAATTAATGTAGCTTTGAGATACAGGAGATAATTATAATGAATGTAGCTTTGAGATACAGGAGATAATTATAATGAATGTAGCTTTGAGATACAGGAGATAATTATAATGAATGTAGCTTTGAGATACAGGAGATAATTATAATGAATGTAGCTTGGAGATACAGGAGATAATTATAATGAATGTAGCTTTGAGATACAGGAGATAATTATAATCAATGGTAAACCCCATCTCAACTGATTGCCACATACTCAGCCTTTATGGAGGGTCACCAGCTTTTTTAATCTTTCTTTGCTTTTTTCTCTTTCCCTGGCTTGTATCCATTCGGCCCCATTCAGCCTACTGTTTTAAGACATTTACTCCTATCTAGGTGTCAATATTTTTCTGGCGAGCGGTAGCGAGCCAGCATATATATATTTTTGTTTTGACAGCAATCTATATTTGTACATTTTTCGATAGAAAAAAATTCTCCGAAGCCGGATTTCTCCATACAATGCTGGCTCACTATCGCTCGCCAGGAAAAAATCGACACCTGGATGGGGATAAACGTCTTAAAACAGTTGGCAGAATGGGGCCGAATGGATACAAGCCAAAGAGAAAGGGAGAGAAGGAGAAAAAAAGCGAGGTGGGTTCCCTTAAGGGGAGATGGGTGTATTTATATGCTTATTGATTGATCTGTTTATTATTGTTTAGTCTCCTCCCTAGACCTCCACCAACCTGTAAGAAACACCCCCTAGACCACCCAGCAAGACAGATTTGTTAATTTTTCGGTAGAAAAATGTCCCAGCCGAATGCCGGTTCCTGTTAAAATTACAGGCTCGCTATCGCTCGCCAGGAAATAAATCGACACCTAAATGACACGAAAGGTCTTAATATTGACAAAGAAATGGGGCGTAAAGTCATAAAATCGCCAAATTTATGGGCCGAACGTCATACAAAATCAAAACCAATGGGGCTAATCATGAGGGAGAAGGGGGTCCAGAAAACTGGCCCATCCCCTCTGAAGCAACTCACGGTCCCCTGTTGATGCAAGTAAATGTATATATTGAGTCTTGATACGAAATGTTGCACCCATACCTCATTATAGTCTTTAACTGTGTTGGTGGTGTAATGGTTTAGGTGCTTATGTTCTGGGTGTGGTGTCCCGAGTTCGAATCCCGGGAGGAACATATGCTTTCATTAGTTTATTCAAATACATTGGGGTTTGTAATTGATGATTAATGTTAGGAACGGGGTGTTACTTATTTATTCAGACAACAGACGTATATCAGCATGTCCCCACCTTCATGATTTGCCTTTTATGAAGAGTGTGTAGTGAAATATTTGTTTTGTTTTGAAAATATGACATTAATAGGATATAGAGACAGAGTAGTTTCAAAGTTTCCATTAACTTTCGAGAAATGAGATGTTATGGGATCAAATTTTCCACAAGATTAACACTCAACGAGCGGCCTAGGCGGTAACTTCTATGTACCGCCCAGTGGGTGGTTTTACCCTAAACGAGCTTATTTCCGTGCTCTTTTTCATGCATAAACAAGAGCCAGAGCGTAATACAATTATGTATCCCTGAAAGGGCGTTAATTGAACTTTCCAATGACACCTGAACCATCCTTCTACGATCACTGGTTGTCTTGCAACGATCGATTGTGCAACCGAAGGGAAAAATCGCTAAAATACGGTCATTTCGTTACATAATTACATGTGTAGCGAGGGAGGGAGGGTGGATGTGTGTGTAGTATATGTCAGTACTACTCAGTAGGCCCACGGCAACCGTGGCGAGCGGTCATGAGGCAACCTACACTCCTCCCGTCGCTCGTCTCTCTCTCAGAGCCAATATTGCGCCAAAATTGCACACAGACTTAAGTCGGGCCCCCGCCACATAGTCCATGGTTCTCTAGCCCGACTTAAGTCCACCCCCGCCAGACAAGGGTTAAAACAAAAGAGAGCATAGGGAAAATGAAAACAAAGAAGGAAAGTGTAGGGGATATTGCTTTTGCACTCTATCCCACCACAGAGGGTTCCTTTGCCCCTTAAGGGGAGGAAGACCGTTTTTCTGGACCCCCTTCTCCCTAATGTTTAGCCCACTAGTTTTGAGATTATAAGACGTTCGGCCCATTAGTTTGGCGATTTTAACACCTTTCACCCCATTTCATTGTCAATTTTAAGACCTTTTGTGCCATTTAGGTGTCGATTCATTCCAGGCGAGCGATAGCGAGCCTGCAATTCTAAGTGGACCCCGCCTTCGGCCTGGATATTTTTCTACCGAAAAATTTACAAATTTATCTTGAAGAGGGTCTAGGGGGTGTTTTTCTAAGCTTGATGGAGGTCTAGGGAGGAAACTAAACAAGTATATGAATAAATGAATTAATAGACCAAACAAACGGTCTGCCTCTCCTTTAAGGAGAAGAAATATAGGGTGAGGGAAAGTAGGGAGGCTTAGAGGGTGCAGTTGGGGTGAAGCGACTTCGAGATCCTATAGGACTATACGATACTATATAGGATCTCTAAGGCGGCCGAGGGACTAAGGGAAAAGTTATGTAAGTGGGCCCATAAAATCCTTAAGGGGGCTCACCACGCTTTTCTTTTCTCTTTAACTCCCTCCCTCTTTGGCTTGTATCCATTCGGCCCCATTCAGCGTACTGTTTTAAGACTTTTACCCCCATCCAGGTGTCAATATTTCCTGGCGAGTGGTAGCGAGCCAGCATGCATGTATTTTTGTTTTGACAGCAAGCTCAATTTGTATATTTTTCGATAGAAAAATGTCTCCGGCGAAGCCTGATTTCTCCATACAATGCTGGCTCGCTATCGCTTGCCAGGAAGAAATCGACACATGGATGGGGTTATACGTCTTAAAACAGTTGGTTGAATGGGGCCGAATGGATACAAGCCAGAGAAAGAGAGAAAGAGAAAAAAACAGGTGACCCCCCTTAAAGACATTGATGAGAATATTATAGGGTAAGGGAGCGTAGGGTGGTCTTAGGGTGAGGGGAGGCAGGTTGGGGTGAAGTAAAAGAGTGAGTGGAGGGAATGTCACGTAAAGGGTCTATACAACCGTTAAAGAGACACCTTGCTGGGAACATTATAGGGAGAAGGAACGTAGGGTGCTCTTAGGGTGAGGGAACGTAGGGTGCTCTTAGGGTGAGGGAACGTAGGGTGCTCTTAGGGTGAAGGAACGTAGGGTGCTCTTAGGGTGAGGGAACGTAGGGTGCTCTTAGGGTGAAGGAACGTAGGGTGCTCTTAGGGTGAAGGAACGTAGGGTGCTCTTAGGGTGAAGGAACGTAGGGTGCTCTTAGGGTGAAGGAACGTAGGGTGCTCTTAGGGTGAGGGAACGTAGGGTGCTCTTAGGGTGAGGGAACGTAGGGTGCTCTTAGGGTGAGGGAACGTAGGGTGCTCTTAGGGTGAGGGGACGTAGGGTGCTCTTAGGGTGAGGGAACGTAGGGTGCTCTTAGGGTGAGGGAACGTAGGGTGCTCTTAGGGTGAGGGGACGTAGGGTGCTCTTAGGGTGAGGGAACGTAGGGTGCTCTTAGGGTGAGGGAACGTAGGGTGCTCTTAGGGTGAGGGAACGTAGGGTGCTCTTAGGGTGAGGGAACGTAGGGTGCTCTTAGGGTGAGGGAACGTAGGGTGCTCTTAGGGTGAGGGAACGTAGGGTGCTCTTAGGGTGAGGGAACGTAGGGTGCTCTTAGGGTGAGGGAACGTAGGGTGCTCTTAGGGTGAAGGAACGTAGGGTGCTCTTAGGGTGAGGGAACTTAGGGTGAGGGAACGTAGGGTGCTCTTAGGGTGAGGGAACGTAGGGTGCTCTTCGGGTGAGGGCACGTAGGGTGCTCTTAGGGTGAGGGGAGGCAGGTTGGGGTGAAGTGAAAGAGTGGAGTGGAGAGAATGTTACGTAACGGGCTTACGTAGTCGTTAAGAAGACACCTTGCTAAAGGTATTATAGTTTGAGAGGAAAGACGATTATATTTGGGTGAGGGAAAGCAGTTGGGGTGAGGCGACCGAGGGACAGGGTAGATCGTAATGTACTGTAAGTAGGCCCATAAAACCTTTGGAAACCTTCCTGAGGATATTATAGGGAGAGGAATCGTATGGTGTCCTGGGGCAAGATCAAGAGAGCATACCTAAATGATCTTGATGTTGCTATGGGGGTGTGGAAAGGTGAGTAAAAAGGAAGAGACTGGTAGAACGGAAAGGAAATGGTTGTTTAACCCTTTCAGCACGATGACGTAATTTTCGTCTTATTTAGTTTACTATTGGAGAATTTTCTTTATCTTACAGTCTTCTTTCATGACTCAAAAGGTCAAATAATACATCAGTAAACCATGTAAATATCATAGGCCCTTAAATTGCACACAGGCGTCTATGGAAATAAAATATAAACATTAATAAGAGCAATTCGGTGCTAAAGGGGTTAAGGTCCAGCTATTAACCCCTTCAGTATGCGATAACTTTTCTCTTAATTTTATTGTGATTATCATTAGACGATATTATTACGTTCATGGAGGACTTATGGGGAGCTATCTATTGCTCGACGCCGTGATCCCCGAAGGGGATTGTACTCTGCTATTTTCGTGCATCAAATAGGCCTATTGTAGACAACAAAAATATATAAACAAAAAGTTAAACATGTTCACCTAATTACCTTAGACTTTCACAGGTGTTTCTCAAAAATAAATTTGGCAACATTGAGATCTACCTACTCTGTTATTATTTGGCCTACAGGAACGTTTTATATACCTTTGAAAAGTGCATATGGAACTCTACAATACATGTTCATTCGATTTACTCTAGCCAACTTTATTTGTTTACAGCATGTCGTTAAATTCGTAAAATTCTATAACAAATAACTTTCATTCCTAATCTCCTAAATCCAAAATTAGACAACAAAAATAATTAACAATAACTACAGAGACACCTTTTGTGAATTGTTTGATCCCATAAAACAAGTGCTACAGAGATTTCTGTAGGAGAATATGCGTTTTAGTAGTGCATTCGTTTTTAACCTTTATATACAAAAATTTAAAGAAAAAACAGCAAAAACATACATAAATAAAAACATACAATCCTTGACCTAGTTTCATAGTCACATAAACCTGTTCCAAATTGCATTGAAATTGCAAGTAAGACCTGGAAGTTGGGAAAAAGCCAGGGCGGTCCTTCACTTTTAGGTCGATTTTTTTCATTTATATATTATTTGTCTAGTTTCCTCCCTAGACCTCCATCAAACTTAAATAACAACCCCAGGATCTCTTTTCTAGATATATTTGTATATTTTGCGGTAGAAAAATTTCCCCTCTTAAATTACAGGCTTGCTTTCTCTCGCCAGGACAAAATCGAAACCTAAATGCCACGACAAAAATAGATATTGACAGGGAAAATGGGCGAAAGGTCTTAAAATCGTCAAACTAATGGGCCGAAAGTCTTAAAATCTGAAAATTATAGAAGCTAAGGATGAGGGAGAAGTTGGACCAGAAAAGCGACCCATCTCCCCTTAAGATGGACCTCAGGCAAGCAGAGTTGCAAAATCTAATTGATTTATAACTAAACCCTCTCAGTATGCTAGGACGCGCTTCTTCCTTCCCCTCTGGCTATTATTAGACGATCTATTCAGTTTAGGAAGTATTTTTTGGAAGCCAGAAGGTTAGTTTTGATATCCTCTACCACTTCAATTTTTTTGGAAGCCAGAAGGTTAGTTTTGATATCCTCTACCACTTCAATTTCTAAAGAGCCTTTCAAAGCTGAGTAAAATAGCATATTGTTAGCCAGACAAGCAGTGATAAATTGTTTTAAACATTACATATCCAACAGCATTTGACCTTTATATTTAGTAACTCTTTGAGATCTTGAAGATCTTGAATTTAACTTATTAACTTGACACTATGTTTACAGCACTTGGAAGAGAACAAAACTAACTTTCAGAACAATCCGCTATGAATTCGGATGTAATATAGGTCTGCGAAAACTTTGATGTACAATCGTGTTAGTTTCAGAGAGAAACACTGTGAGCTTAAGGGGAGATTTCCACTTGAGGGACTTTTTTCTTGACCCCTTTCTCCCTCATGTCTAGCCCCATTGCTTTTGAGATTTTAAGACGTTTGCCCCATTAGTTTGGTTATTTTTAAGAATTTCCGCCCCATTCTGTCAATTTTAAGACCTTTCGTGCCATTTAGGTGTCGATTTTATCCTGGCGAGCGATAGCGAGCCTGTAATTTAAGAGTAATCGGCCTTCGGCCGGGACATTTTTCTACCGAAAAATGTACAAATTTGTCTTGAAAAGGGGTCAAGGGGGTGAAATTTTAAGATTGCTGGAGGAGTAGGAAACAAACTAGAAACCTCCCCTTAAACAACTAGAAAGAGCTAGAGGATGGTTGGAAACATGTAGTGAGGATTGGCAAGAGGAATTGCTTCATTACAACTACAGTGCATTCATTCCACATATATCGACAGGCCCCGCCCACTTCCCCAACCGTTATCATACGGCTGGCATGACTGTGCGAGGTACGGGTGTCCAACAGGGTTACCAAATCAGCACCAAAATATTATTTAATCTGTTTGCAGAAGTAACTAGAAAAATACAAACTAGTAAATGCCTACCTAATATTGCTAGAATATTACTCCAATATTGATAACATGTGCTAAAAGATTCGGAGTATAGCCAGCATTCTTATTGCTAGGTGTAAAATATTGCCGCTAGATCAAGTCTATATTTATTTATCATTTTAAATTATTAAATATGGCCTACAAAGCCATCTACCTTTCTACATCAACGAGTGAGAAAGAAATGTTAAGACTGGAGCCTGTCTTTAACAGCTCCATTCCCTTGTTCAAGTAAATACTTTTTGATCTAGCGGTAAGGTAGCTACATTGGCAACGCTTCTCTCTCAAGGTTTCAACTGTCACTGCGCTGCCATTCAAACGTCAGTTCAGTTCCCTCCTGTCTTCTGAAGGGGGAAGATGGTCTCCTGCCCATACCCCTGGCAGACCTGCTGGTTCTCCCCGACTTGTCAGTCAAGCCAGGAATATGGTCTTGAATGTATTTATGTATTTTGATAAGGAGAAAACTGAGCCAGTTGATGTGGTGGTGAAGAAAACCTCTGAGGCAACGAAAGTTTCACAGCCATTAATTAATAAGATCAGAACTCAAGGCAGGAGGATTGAAGGAGTCTTTCATTCACCAGTTTACCAGCAACGGCTTTCACCCATACTTGGACCATTGACAACTTTGATCACTTCACAATATGAGAGAGAGAGAGGGAGGGAGGGAGAGGCATTACGGTTACGGTACCGTACCCTATACACCCAAACGCAGTCGCTCGCTAAGCCTAGCTTAATAATTTTCTACCTCTGCTCTGCCCAAGTAGACGAGGTAACAATGGTAATGGAGTTTACTTATCTGTACTATGGTATATGGTAATATTGTATAGTAAAGAATAACTGCAAATATGCATGTATTAAAGTGCTCTTACATCGTATAATTAATTTTACTTGGACCTCTTATCAGCTCCGTGGTAAGGTGACAAGTGACTTGTCCGAGATTGCGGTATGATAAGCTCTACTTCGTCTACGGCGCTGGTGGAAGCAGGCGGGGCCTGTCGATATATGTCGAATGAATGCACTGTAGGTGAACTATTGGAGGTGAACTATTAAATTTGTCTAAACGTTTAATGCTTCCTATAATCTTTCCATTAGGCGAATCTAGAAATCCCGACCCAACCTCTCATAACTTAACCCGTACAGCCCCAGCGACGCGCCTGACGCGTCGGCGATGTATGGAACGCACAGCCCCAGAGACGCGCCTGGCGCGTCACCCTAATTGCGCCGACCGTAACCTCAGGTGTAGCCAGTCAAGAGGGCTCAGATTTGTATGGGAACTGTGTACGTATCCCACGCAACCGTGCCGATGGTTGAAAACTCTCAAAGTCCACGTGCGTGCGCGTGAGCGTGCAATAACCTGTTTTTTTGGGGTAATTGCCTTCAATTTTTTACTCTTGTAAAATACGTTTTCGGGGGCTCTGTAGGACCATTCTTTAAGCTTTTTGAGCGGTTTTTCGTGGTTTTTCCTTCATTCCTAACCCATTCGCTATTGTTTCTGGAATAAACCATTTTTTGAAAACCGGCCGGGTTCTGGTGAACAAACATTACAAAACTAGCCGGGGCTGGACGGGTTAAAACTGACTTGACTAAACAAGCTGATATTTGGGAAGAGTCAACCTTTTAATAGGCTTCAACATTTACAGCCAGTTTGCTCCAGCCCTCCCTCAGTTACAGGAAGCTATGGGGCCACTATTTCATAATGAACATTTTATAAGAGGCATCAGGAAAATAAAATGGTATGAAAAAAGGTACATACAATTATTATGCATATTGATAGTGAATTGCCTTTCTATCATTGCATAAGATGGGTTTATCACCAGTATGCCTTTAAATGAATATATCATCGTAGACACTTTAATTGACCATTTTCGAGTTTCAGGCTATAAGGAAGTTGGAGCTGTAGACATCAACATTTAGCAGAATTACCAGATAAAATACAGTTGCATAGAGTACATCTAAAATACAGTTGCATAGAGTACATCTAAAATACAGTTGCATAGAGTACATCTAAAATACAGTTGCATATAGTACATCTAAAATACAGTTGCATAGAGTACATCTAAAATACAGTTGCATATAGTACATCTAAAATACAGTTGCATAGAGTACATCTAAAATACAGTTGCATATAGTACATCTAAAATACAGTTGCATAGAGTACATCTAAAATACAGTTGCATATAGTACATCTAAAATACAGTTGCATAGAGTACATCTAAAATACAGTTGCATAGAGTACATCTAAAATACAGTTGCATAGAGTACATCTAAAATACAGTTGCATAGAGTACATCTAAAATACAGTTGCATATAGTACATCTAAAATACAGTTGCATAGAGTACATCTAAAATACAGTTGCATAGAGTACATCTAAAATACAGTTGCATAGAGTACATCTAAAATACAGTTGCATAGAGTACATCTAAAATACAGTTGCATAGAGTACATCTAAAATACAGTTGCATAGAGTACATCTAAAATACAGTTGCATAGAGTACATCTAAAATACAGTTGCATAGAGTACATCTAAAATACAGTTGCATAGAGTACATCTAAAATACAGTTGCATAGAGTACATCTAAAATACAGTTGCATAGAGTACATCTAAAATACAGTTGCATAGAGTACATCTAAAATACAGTTGCATAGAGTACATCTAAAATACAGTTGCATAGAGTACATCTAAAATCACATACAACAAAATTCAACATACTTTCTATCCATCAGAAACCTACATTATTATTGTATTTCTGCTTAATACCGATTTTTGCGGCTCCAACTTCCTTATACCTGAAACTCGTAAGTGGTCAACTTGGCCACTTGCGAGTTTTGAGGCTATAAGGAAGTTGGAGCTACAGACATCGATATAAAATATAAATGCAATAATAATTTAAGTATCTGATAGCTAAAGAGTATGTTGAATTGGGTTTTATGTATTTATAAATGTACTACAACCGTATATTAGCTGGTAATTCTGCTAAATATCGATGTCTACAGCTCCAACTTCCTTATACCTGAAACTCGCCCGCTGTATATTGCGTTTTTCATAACCAATGGTGTTGACAGACAGTGTAGCCAGACAGGTGATGTAAGGTGGGTGTTGCGTCAAGCCCTTAAGGGAGCCCACCTCGCTCTTTTTCTCTTTCTCTCCCTCTCTCTTTGGCTTGTATCCATTCGGCCCTATTCAGCCTACTGTTTTAAAACGTTTACCCCCATCCAGGTGTCAATATTTTCCTGGCGAGCGGTAGCGAGCCAGCATATATATATATATATATATATTTGTGTTTTGATAGCAAGCTAAATTTGTACATTTTTCGATAGAAAAATATCTCTGACGAAGCCGGATTTCTCCATACAGTGCTGGCTCGCTGTCGCTCGCCAGGAAGAAATCAACACCTGGATTTGTTTTGTTTTTTTCTATGTGATTGAGGGAGGCAAAAGGCATAACTGCCTATAGCGAGTACCTCCCACATAGTTGAAAGAGTGACAGGGCCAAAATCAAGGGACGTTCGAACCAAAATGCCTGGACACACGGAGTTTGAAGCAATTTAAGTCATAGGAAGAGGGAAAGACTGATTCTGGAAGAGAGTTCCAGAGCTCAGCTGTTGAGTAGAAGAAAGTTTGAGAGTAACGTTTCACTCTTGGGTTGGAGAGTTGCACAGAGTAGGGGTGGGATTGAGTTGCAAGACGGGTACCACGTGCCCTACGTAAAGGAGATGGTATGCACTGGGATAGCTCTGAGGAACACTGATTATTATAGTAGCGATAGAATAGCGAGAGAGATGCAACATTGCGGCGGAGAGAGAGAGATTGCAGAGAGTTGGTGAGTGGACGGGAGTTAATGATACGAAAGGCCTTCCTTTCAACTTTATCTAGGAGAGCGGTGTGAGAGGAACCTCCCCACACATGTGAACAATACTCAATACAAGGGCGCACTATATCCTTGTACAGAGCAAGAAGCTGTGCAGGGGAAAAGAACCCTCTAAGGCGGTTGAGCACACCCAGCTTCAGGGAGGCTGCTTTAGCAAGACTGGTAATATGGTCCTTCCAAATGAGAGCAGAAGAAAAAGAGACACCAAGAATATTGAGAGAAGATGAAGGGTTGATTTTTGTATTGTTGAAGAATAAGGGATAGTCCGCTGGAGATCCTGACGGGTAGATAGATGGAGAAATTGGGTTTTGGAAGCATTAAAGTTAACAAGGTTTTCTCTGCCCCAATTGGAAATAGTATTTAGGTCAGAATTTAAGAGTTCTATGGCTTCATTACGTTTGTCGTTGAGGGATTGCTGGCTGGCGCGTTCTGAAAAACTAATGGAGTAGTGTAAGGTTGAGTCGTCTGGTCTGCGTATGAATGGATGGGAATTAAGGTACAGTTAAGGAGATCATTTATGAAAATTAGAAAGAGAATAGGAGATAGGACAGAGCCCTGAGGAACACCGGAGTTTATAGGGTGAGGAAGTGAACAAAGGCCGTCCACAACCGCGGCTATGGAACGGCTGGAAAGAAAATTAGAGACAAAGGCACAGATGGAGGGATAGAAACCGAAGGAGGGTAGTTTAGAAATTAAAGATTTGTGCCAGACTCTATCGAAGGCTTTCGATATGTCTAGTGCAATAGAAAAAGTCTCACCGAAGTCCCGAAAGGAGGATGACCAAGAGTTAGTAAGATATGAAAGAAGATCACCAGTAGAGCGACCCTTAAGGAAGCCATACTGGCGATCTGAGAGCAGATTATGAGAAGAGAAATGCTTAAGAAATTTGGAAGCAAGAATAGTTTCAAAAACTTTAGAAAGACAAGAGATGAGAGCAATTGGACGATAGTTGGAGGGTTGAGAGCGGTCACCCTTCTTTGGGACAGGTTGAATGTGAGCAAACTTCCAGCATGAAGGGATTGGGATAAACGGCTTTAAAAAGTTGGCTGAATGGGGCCGACTGGATACAAGCCAGGGAAAGAGAGAAAAGGAGAGAAAAATAAAAAAGGCCGGTGACCCCACTTAAGTAATCCTCTGTTTTTCTCCGACCCTTCCCAATCTGCACAAGGCTACCTAATGATAAGCAACACTAAGTTAAAATTACGTCCTCGTATTGAAGGAGTTAAGACACGAGTGAAATTATGTAAATGACAAGGAATGATGGAGATTTTGAAAAGATGACGAGTGTATCGAGAAAAAAAAATGACTAGATGCAGAGAAATCTATGAATGTGGATTTGACAGAGTCAGTATATTCAAAATTCACATAATACATAATGCTACTGTACAGAGATACAAAAGGATCTATATTTATATTAATTTCACCACAACACCAAACACCTCCAACGAAATTAATGAAAGCATATAATTATGTGATCCACCGGGATTCGAATCTGGGTTATCACACACATATTTTTAAACACTCTAACCATTACACCACCAGGACGGTTTTTATTATTACAAGATATTTTTGCAAGTTTTTATTATAGGTAATACTGTATAGGGGTGTAGGGATCAGAAGGGGTCGGCCCATTGCAGATTTTAATTTGTCTGATGTTCTTATATGACGCAATAGATGCTCAGTGACTCTAAGTCTATTCGCTCTAAGTAGGCGAGAAATCATGACCTATATCCTCTGCAACTCAAAAAGGGCTAGAGCAAATTGGCTCTAAATTTCCACATATATTCTTTGACTGACTCTTCTCAAATGGTAGAAATATTAACTCGATTACTCTAGTCGTTTTTTAGTTACATTGGTGAGAGTTCATGATTTTTCGCCTACTTACAGTGAATAGACTATAACACATTTGATCCAATATAATGCAAACGTGAGCATTACCTAGTTACATAGCAGGACGACGGAAGTAATAAGACAATTCGGAGGGTATGTTGGTGTAGGGAGGATGATGAAGGCAACCTGTGTTTGAGGGAGCCCACCTCGCATATTTTCTCTCTCTATCCCTCTCTCTTTGGCTTGTATCCATTCGGCCCCATTCAGCCTACTGTTTTAAGACGTTTACCCCCATCCAGGTGTGAATATTTTCCTGGCGAGCGGTAGCGAGCCAGCATATATATATATATATATATATCTTTGTTGTGACAGCAAGCTAAATTTGTACATTTTTCGATAGAAAAATTTCTCCGGCGAAGCCGGATTTCTCCATACAATGCTGGCTCGCTATCGCTCGCCAGGAAGATATCGACACCTGGATGGGGATAAACGTCTTAAAACAGTTGGCTGAATAGGACCGAATGGATACAAGCCAGGGAAAGAGAGAAAATGAGAGAAAGATAAAAAAAGACGGTGACCCCTTTAAAAGACAAAGCGATTACAAAGATAAGGAGTATGAGGAAATATGTGATGTGTGGTGCAATATGTGATGTGTGGTGCAATATGTGATGAGTGGTGCAATATGTGATGTGTGGTGAAATATGTTATGTGTGGTGCAATATGTGATGTGTGGTGAAATATGTGATGTGTGGTGCAATATGTGATGTGTGGTGCAATATGTGATGTGTGGTGCAATATGTGATGTGTGGTGCAATATGTGATGTGTGGTGCAATATGTGATGTGTGGTGCAATATGTGATGTGTGGTGCAATATGTGATGTGTGGTGCAATATTTATTTTGTTTACATATTTATTTTACTTGTTTTTGCTTTAAGGGGACATGGGCCTGTTTTCTGGTCCCCTTTCTCCCTCGTGTGAAGCCCCATTTGTTTTGCGATTATAAGACGTTCGGTCCATTAGTTTGGCGATTTTAACACCTTTCGCCCAATTTAATTGTCAATTTTAAGACCTTTTGTGCCATTTAGATGTCGATTTTTTTCCTGGCGAGCGATAGCGAGCCTGTAATTTTAAAAGGAATCAACCTTTGGCCGGGAAAATTTTCTACCGAAAAATGTACAAATTTATCTTGAAAGGGGGTCTAGGGGTGTTTTTCTTAGCTTGATGGAGGTGTAGCGAAGAAACTAAGAAATAAAGGAATACATGAATTAATAGGCAAAACAAAACAACGGCCCATGTTCCTTTAAGATCAGTACACTACCGCTGTAATAGCTATTCAGCAAACCATCAACTCTCTACCTTAAAACATGTTTTAACCATCATCAGCTGATTTCATGAATCTTGATGACAAAATACGAAACTAATACATGTCTGCTTCATCTTAACAATTTGTTTTTATTAAGATTAACACAATTATTAAAATCAAATCAGAGGTCAAGATAAAAATAGAAACATGTCAATAGGCTATAGTCTATTCAATACCCTCTCTCGGTGATGGTGAGAGGGTAACCTTTACCATCATAAAGGGGAGGAATGGAGAGGAGGCTAACAACATCAGAGGATCAAAGGGGGCTAACGTTAAGGGGAGGTATTTAGTTTGTTCCCTACGTTTTCATCAAGCTTAAAATTACACCCCCTAGACCCCCTTTCAAAATCAATTTGTACATTTTTCGGTAGAAAAATGTCCAGGCCGGAGGCCAGTTGCTCTTAAATTACAGGCTCGCTATCGCTCGCCAGGAAAAAATCGACACCTTAATGGCACGAAAGGTCTTAAAATTGACAGAAATGGGGCAAAATGTCTTAAATATCCAAACTACTAGGGCGAACATCTTAAAATCTCAAAAGCAATGGGGCTAAACATGAGGGAGAAAGGGGTCCAGAAAAAAATCCCTCAAGTGGAAATCTCCCCTTAAGGGATCCAGACACGCTTGGAGGAAGAAAAAGGAGGAGAAGGCCGGCCTGAACACAGAGAAGATCACGGTCGTCATCCAGACAGCCAAGGCTCTTGCTGGGGATGACTTAAGCCGGTTTTCAATCATCCTACCTGCTTTACTCACAGACAATAACCTTCCAACGATTGTGATTCCTCCTAATCTTCTCCAGCAACCACCATCAGTCGCCAAGACCCAGAGGAAGCCAAGAAAGACACCAAAGAAGAAGATCAGCCTTCTACCTCGAGTTATCAACAGGATCAGCACATCAGCGTCACAGTCCCAACAAGCTGAGCATCCTGAAGATCCAACTCTGCAGCCAACACAGGGAACCTCATTTCCAGCACCTACAGAAGACTCCATGGACCTCGACATACAACAACAAGACTCTTATGAAGAAGAAGACTCCGAGGAAGAAGAAGTGGATGTTGAAAATTATGATGATGAAGATCCAGTAGATGACAAGACCCCTTCTACACCTCCCCCTGAGATCGAGGAGACGAGGATGTTGAGCCTACAAGAACACCATCTCCTTTTCTCGGGGAACCAAACTACGTCTACTCCACCTGCCCGTCAAACAGCAAGACACCTGAACCAAAGAGGCAGAAACGACAGATGCAAAGAAAGAAGACTAAAAAATAGCAAGGTGGTCTAGCCCACCAGCTTTCATCCCTTCAACTCTTCATACTCACCACCTTATCTTGGACTTCAATCTATTATTTCACTACTAGTGAGGCCTCACCTCACATTCTGATTCTAATGCTATAGTCCATTCGCTGTAAATAGGCGAGAAATCATGACCTCTAACCTCTGTAACTAAAAAACGGCTAGAGTAATCGAGCTAATATTTCTACCATTTGGGAAGAGTCCGTCAAGGAATAGATGTGAACATTTAGAGCCAATTTGCTCTAGCCCTTTTTGAGTTACGAAAGATAGAGGTCATAATTTATCGCCTACTTACAGCGAATAGACTATAGTGGTTGAAGTGACCGAGATCCTTCTAGTTGCAATATATTATCTAGAAATATGTCTCATATATAATAACTATTCTACACAAAGGGAGGCCCGGAGGAACAATCCCATTATGCGCGGCTCAAACTATTAGGGCGGGATGGGATGGTTTTCTGGCACCTCTTCTCCCTCATCATTAGCACCATTAGTTTGTTTGGCGATTTAATGAACTTTCGCCAGATTTCTGTCAATTTTAAGACCTTTCCTGCCATGTAGGTGTCGATTTTTTCCTGGCGAGCGATAGCCAGCCTGTAATTAAAAGGGAAACGGCCTTCGGCCGGGACATTTTTCTACCGAAAAATGTACACATTTATCTTGAAAGGGGGACTAGGGAGCGTCTTTTTAAGCTTTATGGAGGTATAGCGAGGAAACTAGAAAAATAATATATAAACGAAAAATTCGACCAAAAATGAGCCATCTCCCCAGCGGAGTCAGAAGAACATGATACGCTCCCTAATCAAAACAAAACACGAGAAAGGGAACTGAAGACGGCATAACTTCCCCGAAACTCTACTTCCCCGAAACTCCACATACAGTACTTCCTAATTGGTCTAAGCAACTTGATCCCAACCAAGATTGACCTGGCTTTTTCCTCGGCTTCAACAATTACGCCAACTCTTGATTGCTCCTACTTCTGTGGGAAGGTTATACACAGCTCTGGCATTTGAGATTCCCTCTGGTTTGAATAGTTTGAGCTTCATTTACACTCGACCAAAAAACAATCTTTACACTGGTGAGCTGTATAAAATCTAGTGTGAACGGAATGAACCGGGTGAAGCATACGTCTGTGAGGTATTATCAAAAGATTTCGATCAACTTCCAGAATGTTTAGAGCGTTAGTGTAAAGATGGCTTTTTGGTCGAGTGTACCTATTGAATTTCGATAAAGCCTTATGTATTATCCTTGAATTATGGTTATTTTGCATTGAGTTGATGATAGTTCTTACTCGGACCATTATGTAGGTACAGAGTATACATATACTGTATATATACTGTATATATATATATTGCAATACACAAATAAGTGGAGTGGGGGTAACAGGGAAGGACATGTTGACACATCCAGCTGGGTGACTGGCGCTTGACTATATAGTGTATAGTCTCAAGCTGTGCATATTATACAACAGTACTGGCGGAGTCTGTCAAGGCGAAACGTTAACGGAACATATCCCTACCCTTACCCTTCTGTTTTCATTCCCCCCCCCCCCCTGTTTTCTCTCTCTCTCTCTCTCTCTCTCTCTCTCTCTCTCTCTCTCTCTCTCTCTCTCTCTCTCTCTCTCTCTCTCTCTCTCTCTCTCTCTCTCTCTCTCTCTCTCTCATATATATATATATATATATATATATATATACTGTATATACAGTACTCCCACCCGGAATCGAACATCCGACAATCAGAACGAGCTTTTAGTCAACTACACCACGGCGTGATAAAGGATGTTTAACCTTTTCATATTTATTAAGAAGAAGAGAACCCCTACTTGGAGAATGTATTTCATTTCATGCACAAGTTGTAGGATCCATATTCCAGGATACAATACAGGAATTTTTACAAGGTTCCCCACGCAACTCGGGTTATAGAGATTTAATTTCAATTCTCGCCCAGCCAAACACGAGAGTCATTAATATCAAGTATATCTCACAAATACACATGAGCTAATAAATGTTTATATACTCCCAGCCGGGATCGAACCCCCGACATTCAGAACGAGTGTCCAAGCTTTTGATCCAAAATGGCAAAAATCATCAAAACTGTTAATAATAATAATAATAATAATAGTAATAATAATTATAATAATATAACCCCAGAATCACAATAATTCCCAAATACAGCGGCTGGACTAATGTTAAGGGAGCCCACCTCGCTTTTTTTCTCTTTCTCTCCCTCTCTCTTTGGCTTGTATCCATTCGGCCCCATTCAGCCTACTGTTTTAAGACATTAACCCCCATCCAGGTGTCAGTGTTTTCCTGGCGAGCGGTAGCAAACTAGCATATATATTTTTTTGTTTTGACAGCAAGCTAAATTTGTAAATTTTTCGATAAAAAAAATTCTCCGGCAAAGCCGGATTTCTCCATACAATGCTGGCTCGCTATCGCTCGGCAGGAAGAAATCGACACCTGGATGGGAATAAACGTCCTAAAACAGTTGGCTGAATGGGGCCGAATGGATACAAGCCAGGGAAAGAGAGAAAAAGGAGAGAAAGATAAAAAAACAAGCAGGTGACCCCCTTTAATGTGGTGAACTAGGGTATAACAATGGTATGCAAAAGTTGTATAATATCATATGGTATATTAACCCCTTCTGTACCGGCGACGTGTTGTTAATAATATGCTAGCTATATTTAGACAATGTTGTGCAGTGTAAGAAGGATCTATGGAAGTAAAAAGGGTTAAGTGAGATAGTTCGAAATCTGTGGGCCATTTTATTTAACCATGGTAAGAGCTTTCCCTGCGACCTTTCCCGACCCTGATTGACCCTTATACAGATAAGCATTAAGGGTCAATCTGGGTAGGGAAAGGTCGTAGGGAAAGCTCTTACCATGGTTTAATAAAACGGCCCTGTTAGTTGTTGTAGGTCCTTTATAAACTAAATGTAGGTATGTATATACTCAGGCACATACCCCATTGCTGGGGGTGGCCGACACGAGACAGAGCCCGAACAGAAACAACATTTAAAGCTCTTATTCTCAGGGTCCGGGACCACTTTCGCATTTCCTCGTCCGTTTCTCTGTCTCGTTGCGTAGGAGAATTATACAAGGGAAGGATTCCTAGATACGTCATAGGTACAGAAGGGGTTAAGGGTGATGTACTGTACATTCTAACCGATATAAGATGAGCTTATTACCCCCGATATACCTTTAAAATTGTAGATGAATATCGGCACTTTAAAGGGAGAATTCCACTTGAGGGATTTTTTCTTGACCCCTTTCTCTCTCATGGTTAGCCCCATTGCTTTTGATATTTTAAGACGTTCGCCCCATTAGTTTGGCGATTTTAAGAACTTTCGCCCCATTTCTGTCAATTTTAAGATTTGTCGTGCCATTTAGGAGTCGATTTTTTCCTGGCGAGCGATAGCGAGCCTGTAATTTAAGAGGAACCGGCCTTCGGCCAGGACATTTTTCTACCGAAAAATGTACACATTTATCTTGAAAGGGGGTCTAGGGGATGTAATATTAAGCTTGATGGAGGCCTAGCGAACTAACTAAAAACCTCCCCTTAAACACCCTTTTCCTGCCCGTAAGTGTTTGGAGCGTATCCTTTGTCAATACCGATTCTACAAAATTAAATGTATTTGTTTATAAACTATATGATTTACATGATCATAGAAACTATAATGTGTATGTTTGTGAAACACTTGTCTTAAATGAGGGTGAACATTGGAGATATAATAGTGGAATTGGATTTAGCCTTTAAGAAAAGCGAATGATGGTCATATTGGTAGTGTGCTTTTCCTGTTTGCCGAATGCTTTCCACCCTAGAGTGATTCACCTCAATATTTCATGTCCATTGTCTTTTGTTAGTGTCATTACTTGGCCAAAATAATAATTTTATTTTTCTACTTCCTTTAGAATTTCGTTATCAATCCTAATTTTTGTTTTTGCATTGAGCCTTATCATTGTACAATCGGGGGTATTAGGTGTTGTCATAGATTCCAGTGGTTTTCGCTCAAGAAGTGTTATTGGTATCTTTATAGTTACGGGGAAAAGTGCTTATCCCTCAAAGTATTAGTCAGTGTCCGAAACTTTGTGAAATATCTGGCAACACTTATTAACCTCGACCGTACATAACTTTGATTTTACTCTTGTTCATATTTAGACCTACTATGAGACTTTATTGAGATCATTAATTGAACATTTGTTGAGCCTTTATGCTTTATCTGTAACTAAGCTGCAAATCGGAGGTGGGATATATATTGTATATATATATATATATATATATATATATATATATATATATATATATATATATATATATATATATATATATATATATATATATATATATATATATATATATATATATATATATATATATATATATATCATAGTAAATGGTGTGAACAAGTACAGCACAAAGAGTGAAAATATGAAAATGACCGTATATGTAAGAATACAGCAGTTGGATATAAAGGGTTTACATTGATACAAAAGTATGATGCCGATTAAACTCACAAAACGCAATGCACTGGTACGCAGAAATAAAATGTACGATGGGACGTGGAAACGAAAGTCACTCTAAAACGACAACCAGGGAATATTTTAAGGGGCCCCACCTCCTTGTTTTTTCTCTCTCTCCCTCTCTCTCTTGGTTGTATCCATTCGGCCCCATTCAGCCTACTGTTTTAAGACGTTTATCACCATCCAGGTGTCGATTTTTGTCCTGGCGAGCGGGAGCGAGCCAGCATATTTGTTTAAATGTTTTTTGACAGCAGGATTAATTTGTACATTTTTCGATAGAAAAATTTCTCCGGCGAAGCCGGATGTCTTCATACAATGATAGCTCGCTATCGCTCGCCAGGAAAAAAATGACACCTGGATGGGGATAAACATCTTAAAACAGCAGGCTGAATGTGACCGAATGATTACAAGCCAGAGAGAGAGAGAAAAGGAGTGAAAGATAAAAAATAGGGACGTGGAAACGAAACAGTCTCTCTAAATACGACAACCTGGGGATATTTGAAGAAAGAGTGCCAATCAAGTAATGACCTTGAATAAGCATATACATTATAAACCAATTTCTATTCGACAGGCAGGAACAAAGGAAAGAGACAATCAGATAGTGAACAATGTGAACACGTGAAGCCCCGCCGGGATTAAGGGGGGTCACCGGCTTTTTCTATCTTTCTCTCTTTCCCTGGCTTGTATCCATTCGGCCAACTGTTTTAAGACGTTTATCCCCATCCAGGTGTCGATTTCTTCCTGGCGAGCAATAGCGAGCCAGCATTGTATGGAGAAATCCGGCTTTGCCGGAGACATTTTTCTGTCGAAAAATGTACAACTTTAACTTGCTGTCAAAACAAATATATATACTGTATATGCTGGCTCGCTACCGCTCGCCAGGATAATATTGACACCTGAATGGGGGTAACATCTTAAAACAGTAGGCTGAATGGGGCCGAATGGATACAAGCCAAAGAGAGAGGGAGAGAAAGATAAAAATAGCAAGGTGGGCTCCCTTAACGCAAAGAATGCCAGAATGTAATCAGGAGGAGAAGAAAGGAAAGGATGATCCGGAATAATATGCAGGGGTGAGAGAGAGAGAGAGAGGGGATGCGGGAGAATATTAAGGGAGCCCACCTCGCTTTTTGTTTTTCTCCTTCTCTCCCTCGCTCTGTGCTTGTACCCATTCGGCCCCATTCAGCCCACTGTTTTAAGACGTTTACCCCCTTCTAGGTGTCAATGTTTTCCTGGGGAGCCAGCATATACATATTTTTGTTTTGACAGCAAGCTAAATTTGTACATTTTTCAACAGAAAAATGTCTCCGGAGACATTTTTCCGGACTTACACTTGTGACGTCACAGGCCCGGTATAGACGATCCACAAAATCCTTTATACCATTGTTATTAATTATTTCAGTGCCATTGCATTTTGCAAGATAATTATGTACAGCTTGGCGATTATCATTTCGTGTTTATCTCAACCCATGAGCCCCCACCTTTAAAACAGTAGGGTAAATGGGGCCCAATGGATAGAAGCCAAAGAGAGAGGGAGAGAAAGAGAAAAAAGCGAAGTAGGCTCCCTTAATAATTAATCAATCCTTGTTAGTTTAGTTCTTATATTACACTGTTTACCGTTATTTTCGGTCGGTAAATTTAGGGTGTACACGGTCATGAAGGGGAGACGGGTAATCTTTCTGATCCCCTGTCTTCCTCATGTTTAGCCCCATTAGTTTTTAGATTTTAGGACGTTTGGCCCATTAGTTTAGCGATTTTAAGACTTCTCGTCCCATTTCTTTGTCAATATTAAGACCTTTCGTGCCCTTTAGGTATCTATTTATTTCCTGGCGAGCGATCGAACCTGTAATTGTGAAGGAGCCGGCCGTCAGCCATGAAATTTTTCTACCGAAAAATGTACAAATTAATCTCGTAGGGTGATCTAATGGATGTTTTATTTACGTTAGATGGGGGTCTAGCGAGGAAACTAAATTATATATATTGTTTTCGGAGGTGCCATTATATTGTTCGAGTTTTCAAAACATGTCAGAATAAATGACCGCGACGGTACATGTGTGTGACAGAGGGGGTATGGTTGATGTGGAAGATATTATTGATATTATTATTATTATTAATATTATTATTATTATTATTATTATTATTATTATTATTATTGTTATTATTATTACTATTATTATTTAAATTTGTTTATGTATTACATAAGTATACAGTATATATATATATATATATATATATATATATATATATATATATATATATATATATATATATATATACTGTATATATACTGTATATATATATTATATATATATATATATACTGTATATATATATGAGGTATATATATCGCTACATCCGTCTACAGGAAACCCACCTTCACCGGCCTCACAAATAAATTTAATTTGTCAGTTTCTTTGCAATATATATATATATATATATATATATATATATATATTTTTTTTTTTTAGGTGAATCAGGGACTGATATCTCTTGGATGTTATAGTGGATATGGGATCACCTTCAGGGAAAGTTGATTTGTTTTGTGAGTAGAGCTGATGCCAACGAACGTCTAACATGTAACCCAGTTGATACATTATTCCTCGCACACCTACAGTCCTGTATTTTAATTTTCTATTGCGATAATTATGTATTCAAGGTGATGCAGCGGGGAAATTTATTAATATTGACACACTTACATTTTACTGAGCACCCCGGGTGCCCAACCCCGAAAGGGGTTGAAATAGGGGTAGCGGGGTACCCCAGGGATCGGTACTAGGACCAATTCTCTTTCTAATTTACATCAACGACATAGATGAGGGTCTCACCTGTACAATCTCAAAATTTGCTGACGATACAAAAATTGCAAATAGCGTACTCTCAAAAGAACAAGTTGACGATATGCAACACAATCTAGATAAATTGTCATGTTGGGCCCATATTTGGCAAATGAGTTTCAATGCGGATAAATGTAAAGTACTACATATCGGATACCTAAATGAGAAAGCAAACTATTCGATGAATGGCACTCAGCTTAAGAATGTAAACAGAGAAACCGATCTGGGAGTAACAATATCGAGTAACCTAAAACCGAGTCAACAATGTTCAGAAGTTGTTAAGAAGGCAAACAAAATAATTGACTTTATAGGCAGGTCATTTGAGCATAAATCCAAAGAAGTTATCCTAACCCTTTACAATTCCTTAGTCCGCCCTCTTCTGGAATACTGCGTTCAATCCTGGTGCCCTTATTACCAAAAAGATATAAACAAGCTAGAACGAGTTCAACGTAGAGTTACCAAAATGATACCTAGCCTAAAGAACAAACCATACGAAGAGCGTCTTAGAGAATTAAATCTATTTCCTTTAACCCAGCGCAGATTAAGAGGTGACTTAATTCAAGTGTTCAAAATCATCAAAGGCATCGACAATATGAACTCTAGTAAGTACTTCACTATCGACCAATCTAATTACACGCGGGGAAACGGTTGCAAAATTATTGGTAAATCTTTTAACTCACACGAATCTAAGAATTTCTTCTTCAATCGAGTTGTCAACTTGTGGAATGGGCTTCCCCGAAACGTTATAGACTGCATCACCGTTGATTCATTTAAACTCCGCCTAGACAAATATCTCGCATCAAACCCGCGACTGACTGCGTTTGTAAATGAATAACTTTATTTTATCCCCCCCTCAGTTACTAACCCATCTGTCCCCTACTAACTTCCTAATCCTGCCACGGACATTAGTTCCATGGCAGTAATTCCCTTTCCAATGTTCCCTTACCCACTCTAAACCACTGTTTGGACACTTGATCCTCAGTGTTTTGGAGGAAAAGCAACCTAGAAGGGTCACTAGAACTGTTGTTGCTTGATTTCCTTTGTACTCCTTTGTACTCCCCCTGCCAAAGGCGGCTTTCTAGGGCCTTTCCTAGCTGATGCTGAGAGGATTGGGTTTTAGTCATGTGGTGATGGGCTGGTCTATCAGAGTGAGAGCTGAGCGATCTCTGCCATACCCATAGCTTACTCTGACTGTTCCTTTTACTTATATAATTCCTAGATCTCAAGTGACAGCGTCTCTTCCGTGGATTGACCTCCCAATCTACCAAGATTGGAAGCCAAAGCGTCACATTTTTCCTTTGCCCCTCAAGTTTCTCTTCATAATTGCTGAGGGGCACAGGGCCCTGGGTGGGGCTTTGGTTTCCCCGGCGTTTCCGCGCCCTCCTCAGCTCCCCGCCATGGGGTGGCTTCAGTCACAGTCTACAGATATATCTGTAGACTGTGGCTTCAGTCACCCAAGGTTAAGAGATACAACGTTGTATCTCTTAACCTTGCAGTCACCCAGGCTTTATTGTGGTCGGCAGGGAGGGTTCTGTGGGGGCGCTAGGTTATGGCCTTGGCCTTGCTCGGGGCCTTGGGGCTGTTCGGCCAGGCAGTCTGGGGAACAACAACAACAACTGAGCACACTAGATGATGGGAATTCATTGTAAATTAAGGGGAGGCAGACCGTTTTTCTGGACCCCCTTCTCCCTAGTGTTTAGCCCCACTAGTTTTCAGATTATAAGACGTTCGGGCCATTAGTTTGGCGATTTTGAGACCTTTTGCCCCATTTCGTTATCAATTTTAAGACCTTTCGTGCCATTTAGGTGTCGATTATTTCCTGGCAAGCTATAGCGAGTCTGCAATTTTAAGGTGAAGCGGCCTTCGGCCGGGGCATTTTTCTACCGAAAAATTTACAAATTTATCTTGAAGGGGTGCTAGGGTTTTTTTTTCTAAGCTTGATGGAGGTATAGGGAGGAAACTAAAAACATATATGAATAAATGAATTAATAGACCAAACAAACGGCCAGTCTCATCTTAAGGGCATCTTATGGTACATGGATTGTGTATTCGTATATGTTCTCTTTCTTTCTCCATTACTCTCTGTAAACAAACCCCCTTGTAATCGAAGGGGCAAAAACTGGATCAGCTGACTCTACTGTTAGCAATAAAACATAAAACAAATGAGTTGTCAATATACTATAGGGTTATAATAGAAGTACACCGTTTAAAGACGTTTTATGTAGGTCCCTGAACATCTTAATGCATATATAAGCTAATCTGTTTGCTTCAAAGTAAACACAATGTTGGACAAAGAAAACACGAAGACTAAATTTAATATAACAATTAGCGAGTGAATGAACCCACACTATAAACAAAATGCAATTAGATGTCAGGTTTTCAATATATTGCACTGATAAAATACGGAAGAATCTTTATTTTCATTCACTCTCTCTCTCTCTCTCTCTCTCTCTCTCTCTCTCTCTCTCTCTCTCTCTCTCTCTCTCTCTCTCTCTCTCTCTCTCTCTCTCTCTCTCTCTCTCTACATAGCCTGGTGAGATATCAGGTACAACCTCTGTGATCCAATCCCAACTTTACCTTTACTGTGCTAGTTCCGTTGCTATATCTCTCTCGCTCTCTCTCTCTCTCTCTTTTGCTATCCTTTCCTTCCACTTTCTCTTAAGGTTGCTATCTCAATTAGGATTAAGTCCTGGCCACCTCGCAGGGATCGTAAGATCTGTGTGGCCAGTGTATCTATGTAAATCTATGTAAAATATTTCCAGATATATAGATACTTTATATAATGTTTCCCTCTTCATCCTCCTGTTGAAGATTTATTCCAAGCCTATACCCATTTCTTTGGTGACACTTTATTACCCCTTCTGTACCGGCGACGTGTTTTTAATTTTATTGTAGCTATATTTAGACGATTGTATGCAGTTTAAGAAGGATATGGGGTAGTATAAAGGGCTAAGGGAGATATTTAAGAAGGATATGGGGGTAGTATCCCTTTCACGCTCATATGACGCAGACGTTGCCAGATTAGCAATAAGAAATAGAGTTCTCTCACTCATATAATTACCTCTTCAAAATTAGTTTTCTGCCCACAGCTAACTCAAAGACAACTGCAGAGGTTGAAGTAACTAAACTAAAGGTTTCTAAATACCCCTGATGGTAACAAAGGCTTCAAAGTATCCCTAATAGGCTAAAAATCGCGTCATATGTCGGAGAGGGGTATAAAGGGCTAAGGGAGATATTTAAGAAGGATATGGGGGTAGTATAAAGGGCTAAGGGAGATATTAAAGAAGGATATGGGGGTAGTATAAAGGGCTAAGGGAGATATTTAAGAAGGATATGGGGGTAGTATAAAGGGCTAAGGGAGATATTTAAGAAGGATATGGGGGTAGTATAAAGGGCTAAGGGAGATATTAAAGAAGGATATGGGGGTAGTATAAAGGGCTAAGGGAGATATTTAAGAAGGATATGGGGGTAGTATAAAGGGCTAAGGGAGATATTTCGAAGCCTGTTAATTGTTAGAGGCCCTTTTTAAGCTGAATATAATCGTCTAATAGTACCCAGAATATAGTTATAATAAGGATGTCACCGGTACTGTAGGGGTTAATTCGCATTACTTTTATTTTTATTTATGTTTACTATCATTGTGTTATTATTAGTATTAATATTACTATTATTATCATTAATAATGGTGTTATTATTATCATTATTATAATTGAAAAATAAATAGATATAATTGTTTGTATTTACTATCCTGTACTTCTACTCAGTAAAGCCAACACATGTTAGAGTTAAGTCCGCACTGCTTGGAAGGGAACACAGGGCTGGAGTTGTTCTTGTAACCAAGTTAAGGCGGGTCACCGGATTTTTTGTTTAGCTTTATCTCCTTTTTTTCTCTTTCCTTAGCTTGTATCCATTCGGCCCCATTCAGCCAACTTTTTTAAAACGTTTATCCCCATCCAGGTGTCGATTTCTTCATGGCGAGCGATAGCGAGCCAGCATTGTATGGAGAAATCCATATTTTTTCTATCGAATAACATTTTTCTATCGAAAAATTTACACATTTATCTTGCTGTCAAAACAAAAAATATATATGCTGGCTCGCTACCGCTCGCCAGGAACATATTGACACCTGGATGGGGGTAAACGTCTTAATACAGTAGGCTGAATGGAGCCGAATGGATACAAGCCAAAGAGAGAGGGTGAGAAAGAGAAGAAGAAAGCGAGGTGGGCTCCCTTAACTCTAGCTAACTCCTGAAATAGACGGGCCAGATATCAGATACAACCATTCTCATCCAATCCTTACTTCCCTCTATAGTGTGAGTTTGGCTGATCTCTCTCTCTCTCTCTCTCTCTCTCTCTCTCTCTCTCTCTCTCTCTCTCTCTCTCTCTCTCTCTCTCTCTCTCTCTCTCTCTCTCTCTCACACACACACACAGACACATGCACACATATCATATATAGACATAATCCAATCCCAACTTTACCTGTACGCTACGAGTTTGGTTGCTATCCCTGTCACTCACACACACACACACACACACACACACACACACACAAAGGAGTACAAAGGAGTACAAAGGAAATCAAGCAACAACAGGTCTAGTGACCCTTCTAGGTTGCTTGTCCTCCAAAACACTGAGGATCAAGTGTCCAAACAGTGGTTTAGAGTGGGTAAGGGAACATTGGAAATGGAACTACTGCCCTGCCACTAACGTGGCAGGACTAGGAAGTTAGTAGGGGACATATGGGTTAGTAACTGAGGGGAGGATAAAGTTATTCATTTACAAACGCAGTCAGTCTCGGGTTTGATGCGAGATATTTGTCTAGGCGGAATTTAAATGAATCAACGGTGCTGCAGTCTATAACGTCTCGGGGAAGCCCATTCCACAAGTTGACAACTCGATTGAAGAAGAAATTTTTAGATTCGTGCGAGTTAAAAGATTTACCAATAATTTTGCAACCGTTTCCCCGCGTGTAATTAGATTGGTCGATAGTGAAGTACTTACTACAGTTCATATTGTCGATGCCTTTGATGATTTTGAACACTTGAATTAAGTCGCCTCTTAATCTGCGCTGGGTTAAAGGAAATAGATTTAATTCTCTAAGACGCTCTTCGTATGGTTTGTTCTTTAGGCTAGGTATCATTTTGGTAACTCTACGTTGAACTCGTTCTAGCTTGTTTATATCTTTTTGGTAATAAGGGCACCAGGATTGAACGCAGTATTCCAGAAGAGGGCGGACTAAGGAATTGTAAAGGGTTAGGATAACTTCTTTGGATTTATGCTCAAATGACCTGCCTATAAAGCCAATTATTTTGTTTGCCTTCTTAACAACTTCTGAACATTGTTGACTCGGTTTTAGGTTACTCGATATTGTTACTCCCAGATCAGTTTCTCTGTTTACATTCTTAAGCTGAGTGCCATTCATCGAATAGTTTGCTTTCTCATTTAGGTATCCGACATGTAGTACTTTACATTTATCCGCATTGAAACTCATTTGCCAAATTTGGGCCCAACATGACAATTTATCTAGATTGTGTTGCATATCGTCAACTTGTTCTTATGAGAGTACGCTATTTGCAATTTTTGTATCGTCAGCAAATTTTGAGATTGTGCAGGTGAGACCCTCATCTATGTCGTTGATGTAAATTAGAAAGATAATTGGTCCTAGTACCGATCCCTGGGGTACCCCGCTACTTACATTGGTCCATTTAGATGCCTTACCGTTTATGACTACCCTTTGCTTTCTGTTGCTGAGCCAATTTTCTATCCATTTCAACACACCGTCTTGTATTCCATGCGCTTTTAGTTTTAGCAGTAAACGTTTGTGGGGAACTTTGTCAAAGGCCTTTTGAAAATCAAGGTATATAATATCTACAGCTTTACTCTCATCGTAGAGGTTGAGGATATCGTGGAAGAAGTCTAAGAGGTTTGTTAAACAGGAACGTTTTTTACGAAAGCCGTGTTGAGTATCTTTAAGTATGTTATTTTCCTCTAAGTGATTTACGAGTCTGTCTCGTATGACCGTTTCTAGCATTTTACATACAACTGAGGTTAAGCTAATTGGACGATAGTTACTGGGTAGGGATTTGTTGCCTTTTTTGAATATCGGTGTTACGTTGGCTAGCTTCCACTGATCAGGCATAGTTCCAGACTGCAAGGATTTATTGAATAGTAATGTCAGTGGTTTGGAGAGCTCATTCTTAGCTTCCTTTAGAACTCTAGACGAGATTGTATCAGGTCCTGGCGTTTTATTTACCTTGAGTTTATCTAAACAATTCAATACTTCTCTCTCTGTAACGGTGATATTGCTTAGAACATCTGAATTATCAATCTGAATCGGCGATGGTGTAGGGATATGACTGAGGTCTTCTGTTGTAAAAACTGATGCAAAGAAGGTATTGAGGGCATTACTCATTTGTACTTCGTCTTTGGTGTATTCTCCTTTTCATCGACTAACGGTCCAACAGTTGAAGTAACTACTTTTTTCTTTCTGATATAACTATAGAATTCTTTCGGGTTTGTTTTACTTTGATTCGCAATATGTAACTCTAAGGTCTTTTTACTTTGCTTAATTAACTTTTTGGCTTTGCGTCGTAGCTCTACAAATTTCACCCGTTCTTCGTCATTTTGTGAGGATTTTAATCTATCATTAGCAAATTTTTTAGCAAGCAGGCAGTTTGAAATATCTTTATTTCACCATTTGGGCTTATTATTATGGCCTGGACGCCGTATTTTCGATGGTATGCAGTCTTGCACTGCTTTTAGGTAAGTGGTTTCGAATAACTTCCAAGACACACACACACACACACACACACACACACACACACATATCTCACACACACACATACACATATCAGTTATAGACCCTTCTGATCCAAACCCAACTTTACATGTGCGCTACGAATTTGGTTGCTATCCCTGTCATACAAACACACACACACACTCACTCTCTCTCTCTCTCTCTCTCACACACACACACACATATCAGTTTAAGACCCTTCTGACCCAATCCCAACTTTACCTGTACGCTACGAGTTTGGTTGCTATCCCTGTCATACACACACACACACACACACACACACACGCTCTCTCTGTCTCGCTCGCTCAGACACACACACAGACACACACATATCAGTTATAGACCCTTCTGATCCAATCCCAACTTTACCTGTACGCTACGAATTTAGTTGCTATCCCTGTCATGCACACACACACATACACACACACACTCTCTCTCTTGCTTCGCACCTCTTGCAACAGACCTGCCAGTGCTCAGAGTAGGAATATTGATTTCCGATGAGCAAGGTTCCAAGTTTTGGGGGATGCTTATCCCAGATCAGACTTGAGGGTGGGGATGCTAATCATTCAAAGAGCAGTGTATGGATCGACATGCTGCATTCGTTCCCATTAACTTAACAAATCTGGTTGATCTCAACCAAAATGGTTGACAAGTGACATAGCTTCAGTAATTAGAAAGAGAAAGGTTGCACACAGAAAGGCCAAAAGACGTACTGACTAAGAAAGTCTAAACTCCTTCAAAATTATGTGTAGGAGAGTGAAATCTCTTATAGAGGTAGCACAGCTGAAAGAAGAACTCAGGGTTGCAGCCCTTTGCAATGAGTTCTTCAGTTATGTGAACTGCAGGAAGACATTGAAAAGTAACATTTGACCTCTAAAGTATCCAACAGGCCAACTAAAAACCTCTGACACTGACACAGCTAAATCCATAAACAACTATTTTGCCTCTGTTTTTACAAGGGAAGATACCAGTGACATGCCCAGTCCAGAATTAGCCCAAAAGGGAAACGTTCTTAGCAGAATTAGATGTACCCCAGAGGAGGTAACAAAGACAAATTGGTTAATTAAATAGGTTCAAGTCATGTGGCCCAGATGGCTCTCTTCCCGAGGTTGTACCAGATCGAATTGCCCCTTTCTTGGCCGAAATCTTCAATAAATGACTAGATACTGGAGAGGTCCCTGAACACTGGACAGTAGCCAACGTGACCCCAATCTTTAAGAAAGTTGATCATGAGTGTCCCAAAATTGATCAGCTTGACATCCATCATAGTAAGACTTTTAGAAGAGATACCTATAGATAAGATAATTGACTAGGCTACCTTGAAATCCACAATATAATTACAGATTCCCAAAATGGTTTCAGATGGCACCGATCATGTATTACGAAGGGAAATGCTTAATCTGTCTGACACAAGTAGAGACATAGCCTTCCTTTAGTTAGAGTTTCAAAAAGCTTTTGATAAAGTGCCTCATGTTAGGGTAATGTCAAAAGTGAGTGCAGTAAGTATTAGTACAGACATCACAAATTTGATAAAAAGTTGGCTAACTGGTAGACAACAACGAGTGGTAATCAATGGTGTTTCTTCTGAGTGGATTCCAGTCACTTATGGAATTCCACAGATATATATCCTTCCTTGGTCCACTGTTGTTTATCTGTAGTGTGATCTTCAAGCTTGCAGATAATATTTAGCTTGGACTGAATGTGATGGATCGCAAAAGGGTTGAATAATTCAGGATGGATATTAACAGATTTGGTATATGGTCTGGGCCATAGCAGATACCACTAAAGGGAGTTTTTTTGTTTTTCTCTATGTGAATGAGGGAGGCAAAAGGCAGAACTGCCCGTAGCGAGTGCCTCCCCCATAGTTGAAAGAGTGGCAGGGCCAAAGTCAAGGGACGTTCGAACCAAAATGTCTGGACACACTTATTTTGCAGCAATTTAAGTCATAAGAAGAGGGAACGACTGATTCTGGGAGAGAGTTCCAGAGCTCAGCTGTTGAATATAAGAAATACTGAGAGTAACGTTTCACTCATGGGTTGGAGAGTTGCACAGACTAGGGGTGGGATTGTGTTGCAAGACGGGTACCACGTACCCTACATAGTGGGAGAGCTCTGAGGAGCACGGATTATTTTAGTAATGAAAGAATAGCAAGAGAGATGCAAGATTGCGGCGAAGAGAGAGAGATTGCAAAGAGTTGGTGAGTGGATGGGAATTAATGATACGAAGAGGCTTCCTTTCTACTTTGCCTAAGAGTGCGGTCTAGGAGGATCCTCCCCACACATGTGAACAATACTCAATACAAGGATGCACTGTGCCCCTGTACAGAGCAAGAAGCTGTGCAGGGGTAAAGAATCCCTTGAGGCAATTAAGCACACCCAGCTTCTGGGAGGTTGCCTTAGCCAGACTGGTAATATGGTCCTTCCAAGTGAGAGCAGAAGAAAAAGAGACACCAGGAATATTGAGAGAAGAAGGATTGATTTTTGTATTATTGAAGTGTAGGGAATATAGTCCTCTGGGAGTACCCGACGGGTAGTAAGATGGAGAAATTGGGTTTTGGAAGCATTAAAGGCAACAAGGTTTTCTCTGCCCCAATTGGAAATAGTAGTTAGATCAGAAGATAAGTGTTGTATGGCTTCATTGCGTTTGTTTTTGAGGTATTGCTGGCTCGGGCATTCAGGAAAACTAATTGAGTAATATAAGGTAGAGTCATATGTGTATGAATGGATGGGACTGGAGGTACAGTTGAGAAGATCATTTATAAAAATTAGAAAGAGAATGGGAGATAGGACAGAGCCCTGAGGAACACCGAAGTTGATAGGATGAAGAAGTGAGAGATGGCCGTCCACAACCGCAGCTATGGAACGGCTGGAAAGGAAGAGAGAAAGGCACAGATGGAGGGATAGAATGGTAAGGAGGGTAGTTTAGAAATTAAAGATTTGTGCCAGACTTTATCGAAGGCCTTCGATATGTTTAGTGCAATAGAAAAGGTCTCACCGAAGTCCCGAAAGGAGGATGACCAAGAGTTAGTAAGATATGAAAGAAGATCACCAGTAGAGCAACCCATAAGGAAGCCATACTGGAGATCTGAGAGCAGATTATGAGAAGAAAAATGCTTAAGAAATTTGGAAGCAAGAATAGTTTCAAAAGCTTTAGAGATACAAGAGATGAGAGCAATTAGACGATAGTTGGTGGGTTGAGAGCAGTCACCCTTCTTTGGGACAGGTTGAATGAGAGCAAACTTCCAGCAAGACGGGAAGACGTTAGAGGAGAGACAGAGACGAAAGAGTTTGTCTAGGCAGGGAGTCACATTAGGCCAATTGTTCGCCCTTCTTCCTCAAAAATGGAGATACCGCCTCTCTCCAGCACAAATATCGCCGTTTGACGGAGCTAGGATGCAGCTCGCACTGGGTGAGGTAAGGTAAATTGTCAGCCTCAACACGGTATGGAGAATGCAATACTAGAAACTTTGAGAAAACACTAAGACTTACAAAATTGCCTACATCAAATGGTGGACGTAATCAAATATTCAATAACCAAATGCGTACTGTTCTTTTTTTTCCTGGTTAAAGCCCGTTTTGATACGACTTGTTTCGATGTCGAGCTGTTGCACTCCGTATTGAGACTGGTAAACACATGCCTGATTTATAGAAGACACAGGAGATGGTCTGGGCGGCTCTCATTTATCCTCAATGATATATCAAGTATATGACGTCGAAATATATATTTTGCTATACAAATTGTGTGTTTTGATTGTGAGAAGGGCTGCGGATAGACTAGGTGAATTGATGTTAAAATAGCTACACCACTAGCAGCTAAAGAACCACTGTTCCTACGCCACGGCGATTGGTATGAATCGAAAACATTCGAAAACCTCCGAAAAGTTCAAAATATTTCTTCATAAAGCTCCATATATAAAAAATAATGCTAACGTGTAGATTGAATCATGTTGCATTATAATTGTCGATATAAATTCATATTACTCTACATTATAGATGAAACAGCACAATATAGCGATCGCTTACTGCCGCGGAAACGACTTAGGGAGCTGTCAGGCTTTATATATTACGAAAAACTTCCTCGTAGCTACTTACATAAGCTTCAAAAGCAAAACATAGCAACCTTAGCGTATAGATTGGGTCCTATTACACTAAGTTTGTCAATATCAATCCATATTACTCTACATATTAGGTGAAACACCACAATATAACGATCACTGCCGTGGTAAAGCCAGTGGGAAAAGTCTATACGTGTGTGCTAGTAGCTGCCAGCACTACCGGCTGCAAATGGAGAACGAAGAACTGAGAAGGGCGAAGATATGGCCTAGTGTGATACCCGCTTAACCTTAAACAAGTGCAAGGTGATGCATATCGGCCAATCAAACCCCAAGTCAAACTACTCCCTATTGGGAAAGGCCCTGGAAGTGGCTGATTTAGAAACGAATGTGTGTGTTCTGATAAGCAGTTACCTAAATTTTCCTATCAGTTCATTGAAGTAATGAAAACAGCTCAGAAACTATGGGGCTATATTAGGAGGCAATTTTAGTACTGAAATATGGAGATCGTGCTCACACTCTACAACACACTGATATGGCTTTTTCTAGAATCTGCAGTTCAGTTTTAGTCTCCAGCATTCAGGACAAATATAGAGCGACGAGAAAGAGTCCAAGCAAGTGCTACAATACATTAGTCCATCGATTAGTGGACCGTTTGAGAGCTCTTGATCTGTTTTCCGTTGAAATGCGCAAGCTGCAAGGTCAATTAAAGTCATTAAATAATGGATGGGTTTGAGAATATTAATTAAAAGAAAATGTTTAGTAGCAATATAAATACAACACTATCCATGGCTGGAAATTTGAATTGCAAAGGTTCAGCAGTATGTAGGGAAACTTTTCACATACAAGATCTGATCTACGTGAGCAAGCTTCTCTCGGAAAGTATAAATAGTTCATCAATAGAGCAGTTGAATAAGAGAGTAGATAGCAATATGCATATTGTGCAAAAAGTGCAGTTCACTACACAATTTCTCTTTCCACTTAAATTATCTCCTTGGGATTGACCACAAGGTCTTTGGGATACTACCCTTGTACCTCTCTCTCTCTCTCTCTCTCTCTCTCTCTCTCTCTCTCTCTCTCTCTCTCTCTCTCTCTCTCTCTCTCTCTCTCTCTCTCTCTCTCTCATACACATCCGTTACAAACCCTTCTGATGCAATCCCAACTATTGCCTTACGCTGTGACTTTGGCCGTTATCGAGTCATGGCTGTGGAGGGACAGTTATTGCTCTTCTGTTTTCACTTCCGCAACACTCCCCCCCCCTCCCCCCTCCCCTTCTCCCCGCGTCAATGATTCATACAGTTTATCACACGCCAGTTGTTTCGCTCAATGGTTGTTCGTCCATATACTAACTCGGATTTTGCACAACTAACCAACGCCGCACTTACAGTATATATGTTATATTTGCCTTTAGTCTTAATTGTCGACAGAGAAATGCTGGAAGCAATAAATGTGTTCTACTATATAAACATAAGACCTAGACAAGGAGTATGAGGACAATATTATAAACCCGTTGAGTACCGGTGACGTCTTTTGTATTTCATCTAGGCTACATTTAGACGATTGTATTCAGCTTAGCAAGGACCTCTAGCAATAATATGGCTTCAAAGTATTTCAACCAACCCTTTTAACTACTACAGATCCTTCCTAAGCTGCTTACTATCGTTTAAATATAGCTAGAATAAAATTAAATAGACGTCGCTGGTACAGGATGGGTTAACCACTTCAGTTCGATGTCATACTCTTTCCTTCCATTCATAAAATCACTTGAGTGTATGCAAATTCACGTTGGCAACAGTACGCTCTAGGACATAAATCATGTCATTGGGTTTTCAAAGCTGTCCCGAACTCGACCGAACCTGCTCATAAGTCCTGTATATATCTAATATGTTCGCTTCGGTGGTTAAGGGGAGGAAGACCGTTTTTCTGGACCCCCTTCTCCCTAATCTTTAGCCCCAGTAGTTTTGAGATTATAAGACGTTCGGCCCATTAGTTTGGCGATTTTAACACCTTTCGCCCCATTTCGTTGTCAATTTTAAGACCTTTCAAGCCATTTAGGTGTCGATTTTTTTCTGGCGAGCGATAGTGAGCCTGCAATTTTAAGAGGAACCGGCCTTCGGCCGGGACATATTTCTACCGAAAAATTTACACATTTATCTTGAAGGGGGATTTAGGGGTGTTTTTTTAAGCTTGATGGAGGTCTAGGGAGGAAAATAAAACAATATATGAATAAATGAATTAATAGACCAAACAAACAGTCAGTCTCCCCTTATTTTAGCTGTTCGCGGGTTTACAATGGGCTAGGATTTGTTCTAAGAGTGTAAAAGCGTAGATAGATAATTCTGTACATATTTAGGAGAAACACTATGATACACTAACGATATACTTGGGAAAACTGTTGAGTGTCTAACATGGTTTCACTGGTCAATGCTCACGGTTTCACAAGATATCATTTAGAGGAGCTATAAATAAAACATGAATAAGATTCGATTCAGTCTGGGTTAACTCCTAAAAGTTAAGGCAAGCAATCATGTTATAGAGTGTACTTGCCTGGATTTAGTTTTTCAATTTACAGTTCTATGTTTTTATTTGTTCTCGAAATATACCAGTACTATTTAATATACAGCATTGCTTTACACATTTGGAAATATTCTCCAATTAGTTTCACATTTTGGGAGATACAAATCATGTTAGGCTGGGGATCATTGCGTTGTTTTTATATGTAAATAAAACCACGCTCTTATCCTGCTACCCGACCAATGAGAACCTTGCTCTTATCCTCTAAGTCACCCAATGAGAACCCCACTTTTATCCTGATAGCCGAGCAACTGAAACATCGCTCTCATCCTTTTTTTTTTTTTTTTTTTTTTTTTTTTTCCCTATATATTCCAACTTACTTCCTCTCGGGCATAGGCTGAGAGCCTTAACATTCACCGCTTTACAATGAACAGTGAAGCCCGTGAGGTCTTGTTCCAGTCTAGGGAGTGAGACATGTGAAGCACGTAGAGTACAACGAGCACCTGCCATCTTGCCTTCACATGAGGCACGGTGCTCACTCATGGCCCGAAACGACCCTATCTCTGAAGCCACCTCGTTCCCGTGCTTCACTGTCTCACCACCTACACTCGGAGTCTCACACTTACACACACACAACGCCACCTGTTGAGCAGATAACTCACCAGATAACTCACCTGTTAGCCGACCAATGAAAATCCGTCTTTTATCCTATTAGTTGACCAATCTATCTCGTGTCTTGTAATCAACCAATGAGAAACCCGCTTTTATGCTATGAGCCGACCCTGCTCATATGATCTTTTCCTCAGTTATGGCCGATTAGCTGTCGTGGAAGCAAGTTGTTTACCGTCAAACACACTCGTAGAATTCGTTTATTTATTTTGCTTACGGGGTCGCGTTATATGTTTTATGACAGTGAACTGCAGCATCTAGTGGCAGGCTGCATCAGAACAGAGAGAGGAGTGTGAGTTGCACTAAACTGCAGAAAATACAGTTCAAAATATAAAATTTGTTGAAGGCATGCCAGTACTGGATTATCCCATACAACCATCCACACGACCACAACCTATCTCTCTCCAGTGTTCAAGTTTAAGAGGCCCTGGTGATATATTGATGTAAGTACAGTTCTAGTGATAGTATATAGAAGCAGTCAAGATATCTTGTTGAAAATTTGTCACCACTATATTTTTGTTGAGATCGTTATTGCCGCTACTCTCACGTGTGCCGTTGTAAAGGCTTGTCCCTCAATACCTTCACCTGACCTGCATGAAAGCCACATTGGTAAAAGTTAGGACTGTTTGTCATTGATATAAAATAGATTTTTTTATATTTCTACAGAATCCTGGGTTTAATTCTAGTTTCGCTTTCACAGCATACTCATCAATTTCTATGGCTACTTTAGAGTTGTCATATACCATACTTAATTCCTATATATGTCCAAAGCGGCGGAAATGCATTATAAGGAATTATAGCTACTGTAAAAAAAAAAAAAAAAAATCTCCCCATATGCGGCACCATAGCTATTACATAATACTAGGTTAGGTTAGGTAAGGTTGTTAGGTTAGGCTAATGTCGTTAATGTAGTTTATTATCATTATATTACGTCTTTTACCCAGCAATTTCCCTGATCTTCATAGTTGGTCGGGAAGCTATGCCTTTACAACGGCGCCTCCCTTTTGTCGCTGTGTAAGTGAAACTAGAATTTTACCGAATCCTGTCACATGTTTAGTATATAGTAAGGTAGCATTCAAGGAGACTACATCAGGATTCTTCTTCTTCTTCTTACCTCTGACCGGGTATAAGCTATCCTAGTGTTTACTAGCCTATTCCCTTTTGAAAGGACATTAGCCTAACCTAAGAACCTTACCTAACCTATCCTAGTATTATGGGTGGGGGCTGCCGCCCCCACACCCCCGCTATTTGATATCTTTGACAGATTGTTGGTGTATTTTTCTGTGAAAAGGGTATTTTTTCAATTTGTCGATAACTAAAATCCTCCATGCGGACTATATGGAGAAAAATATAGCGAATCTGTTGGTGCCTATTTTCCCTAATACATTGTTTCTAATAAGGCGGATGTAGTGTCTTTGAAGATTATCTATAGTAACACGGAAAGGTCAAATTGGATTTTCGGTCACGTAGGGGATTATAATGTTCTAAATGTGTACTATAGCTTTGTCATAAAGTATAAGTCACCGCTGCATATTAAATTATTTTTCCGATAATTATAGGGAATAGGCTCGCAGCCTTATTATACATCATTTATTAGGGACAATGTAGGTCTACGGAATCCTTATACTGTACTCATGTATAATCCACTGTGGGAGAATAATTTTGATAAATCTACAGTTATACTACCCCTATTTTGTCGCTATTCTGTTGGTACTAATGGGTTAATATTATTAGTAGTAGACTTAGTATGGTTTGATGATGCGCGGAAATGTATATTTGACTTTAAATAGATACATTGAAGTATTACAAACCTTCGCAAACCCATAAACAGGGAACGTGAGCAGGGTTTAGACCGTCGCGCACCCATAAACAGGGAACGTGAGGGGGAGTTTAGACCGTCGCGGAAACAGGTTACTTTTCGGTTAGGTTAGGTTAAGTTAGGTTAGGTTAGGCTAATGTTAAAAATACTAAAATGCGACGGTCCTCGGTATTAAACAACACTGTATATCAAATAAAAAAATAAAAACAACAACAAATTACCTGAAAAACTCGTATCTGGATGGTGATAATTTTTTATCAAATTTGTTTTTTTCCAGTTTCCGCGTCTGCTGAACCATCCAAAAACACGCTAAAAGGCGTGTTTTGAAGGGGGGAGGTGGTGGGGGTAGTTGGGGAGGGGTAGTATAACTGTAGATTTACCCTACCTCTTTCTGAAAACATACCAAGAGTCGGCTCTACATCACTTCCTGCTTCACGCCGCTGCATTGTATGAGCCTCAGTCAGACCTACACCGTCCGGCTCCACCACCTCCCCAGCCTGACGACCCGGACTTGTCGGATGTAAACCACGACTCTGAAGATGAGGTAGATGACCCTGAACCTGTACTCCCTCACCCATCCCATTCACCTCAACCTGGCACCTCTGCACCTGTACTGCCTCAGCCCTCCCATTCACCTCAACCTGGCACCTCATCTTCTCATGATTAAGGTATGTCCCATAATACTGTGTTTTTTTCACTTTTACCCAAGGAGCTCGGGTGTGAGAGCGGCAGCCCCCAACCATAATACTATAGGATAGGTTAGGTAACATTGGAATCATAACTAAGAATATGAAAACACTAATTTCGCAAAATCTGGGGGAAAAAACATGAACAATATTGGTGCGAGCCTATTCCCTATAATTACTCCCACCCCAACTTGATTTTTACCATTAGCACTTACCCAACAAGCGGGGGTGTGGGGGCGGCAGCCCCCACCCATAATACTAGGTTAGGTTAGGTTAGGGTAATGTCTCCTCAAGTACCATTAGCAGTTTGACCCAAACAGCGCGGGTGTGGGGGCGGCAGCCCCCACCCATAATACTAGGTTAGGTTAGGTTAGGGTAATGTCTCCTCAAGTACCATTAGCAGTTTGACCCAAACAGCGCGGGTGTGGGGGCGGCAGCCCCCACCCATAATACTAGGTTAGGTTAGGTTAGGTTAGGGTAATGTCTCCTCAAGTACCATTAGCAGTTTGACCCAAACAGCGGGGGTGTGGGGGCGGCAGCCCCCACCCATAATACTAGGATAGGTTTGGTAAGGTTGTTAGGTTAGGCTAATGTCTTTGATTCTATTTATATAACCTACCGGTAGGCCTACTTTCTTTATTTTATTTATAAATGATCTAAAGCAGAGTCAACTTTCAGGAAAACATGGCTAGGAATGTTCGCAAAATCGCATTTTAGGTATCTGCAAACTTCACAAACACCAGCAAACATTTGTATTAAGGTTACTATGTTTATTTTATCTGAAAAATTGGTAAATCCGAGCCAACTTTCGTCAAAACTTGGCTCGGGTTTTCAACAAGTCGCCTTTTATGGGTCTCGAAATTACCAAACTCCGAGCCAACTTTTTATTAAGGTTATTGTGTTTTTTTTTGCTGAGAAATCGTTAAATCCGAGCCAACTTTCGTTAAAAGTTGGCTCGAGTTCTCAATAAATTGGGTTTTATGGGTCTCCAAAATGGATAAACCCGAGCCAAATTCTAATTACAAATGCAATATATTCGATTTATACGCTTTTTACCCCTCAATTTCCCTATTCTTCGTAGCCCTTCCCACTATCGGGGGCCGTGTTTTTAGATTCTTGGTAATGGGTAAATACTCATTTCCATGAAATAATTTTATTAAGCAATGCTTATAAACCATACAAATAAGTAATCCATAAAAAAAAATCCTTGAAAATACCTGTGGTGCGACTCGTAAATATTGACCGCCTAACCTAACAACCTTACCTAACCTAACCTAACCTAGTAAGAATGGGGTTAACATTAGCCTAACCTAACAACCTTACCTAACCTAACCTAGTAAGAATGGGTTTAACATTAGCCTAACCTAACAACCGGAAAATATCAAGGAAACCGACCACCTTTTATTTCGTGATTTTTTTTTTTTTTTTTTTTTGGTTTTAGCTAGTTTTCATCATTATACAGTGGTTGTCATTAATTAGAATCTCCGGAAAAAACTTTTTTCCCCATTATCCAACAATCTTAAGATACGAACCCCGATAGTGGGGAGGGCTATGAAGTACAGGGAAATTGAGGGGTAAAAGACGAAAATAAGGGGTAATATTAGCCTAACCTAACAACCTTACCTAACCTAACCTAGTATATTAGGTGGGGGCTGCCGCCCCCACACCCCGGCTGGTTTGGTGTTTGATTAATAAAAGGTTGACGGTTGCCAAAACAAACTTGAATGAAGTCTACGTATTTACTCCGCAATCTTCAGCTTTAACAGGAGGTAAACATTAACTTTTTCGAAGTAATTGAACACGATTTTTCCGGAGATTCGAATTAATGACAACCACTGTATAATTATGAAAACTAGCTAAAAAAAAAAAAGAAAATCACGAAATAAAAGGTGGTCGGTTTCCTTGATATATACCCTAACAACCTTAGCTAACCTAACCTAGTAAGAATGGGGGGTTAACATTAGCCTAACCTAACAACCTTACCTAACCTAACCTAACCTAGTAAGAATGGGGGTTAACATTAGCCTAAACTAACAACCCAACCTAACCTAACCTAACCTAGACCCAGTACGTTGGATACAAGACTAGCCCTTGCATGCCCAGCTACTAAGGGTTCAAAGTACCCAGTACGTAGGATACAAAACTAGCCCTTGCATGCCAGTTTAAACCTATGCGAAAAAAATCGGTCAATATTTACGAGTTACACCACAGCTGGGATCTCATTTTTAACGATTGTTTTGGGTTCCTATCATTCTATGCTTCATTGCTATATACTTTTTATCCACCGGAAAATATTTGTTTTTCTTGGCTTTTTTTTTTTTTTTTAGCATTAATTTTTTTTTTTTTTTTTTTTTTTTTTTTTTTCTATATTCCAACTTACTTCCTCTCGGGCATAGGCTGAGAGCCTTAGCATTCACCGCTTTACAATGAACAGTGAAGCCCGTGAGGTCTTGTTCCAGTCTAGGGAGTGAGACATGTGAAGCACGTAGAGTACAACGAGCACCTGCCATCCTGCCTTCACATGAGTCACGGTGCTCACTCATGGCCCGAAACTACCCCATCTCTGAAGCCACTTCATTCCCGTGCTTCACTGTCTCACCACCTACACTCGGACTCTCACACTTACACACACACAACGCCACCTGTTGAGCAGATAACTCACCTAACCAAAAAACCTAACCTAACCTAACCTAACCTAACCTAATAGCCCCCAAATACATTTAGGTTAGGTTAGGTTAGGTTTTTAGGTTAGGTTAATGCTAAAAAAAAAACCAAGAAAAACAAATAATATCCGGTGGATAAAAAGTATATAGCAATGAAACATAGAATGATAGGAACCCAAAACTACCCTTAAAAATGAGATTCCAGCTGTGGTGTGACTCTTTTACTTTGTTACTTTGCGATCACTCATTAACACCTTATTGGCGGGCTAGGCGGTCTATTTATATGTACCGCCCAGCGGGGTGTTTTTAGCCAAAATATGGCTGTTTACGTGATCATTTTCATGCCTAAATAAGACCCAGAGCGTAAAACAAGTATCTATCCCTGAAAGGGCATAAACAGAGCTTTCCAATGACACCACAACGATCCTTGTATGACCGCTAGTTTTCTTGCAACAACCGCGCAACACGAGTGCAAAAACCATGTAATTCGGTACTTTCCCCATACATTTCACTAAGTAGCGAGTGTGAGAGGGTGGAGGAGGGTGGGATTCATGTCAGTAGGCCCGCCGCGGTGGTCTGGAGCAGTCATACGCTCGCTACTCTCCTGCCACCACTTGTCTCTCTCTCTCAGCAACATTACGTGCTGAAATTGCCACACAACTTATGTTGTGAGCCGCCACATAGTCCAAATTGATTTAACTCGACTTATGTTGTGGGCCGCCAATAGAGGGTTAAGATTCCCGAGCTAGCTGTGGTCCGGCTCCTTTACATTGTCCCAACCAACCAACTAACCTTAATGAACAAAGGAGGTACTGGCTTGAGTGGCTGCCTGGCTGGCCGCTGGAGGCTCGATCACCACTCATCTTGGTCAACAGCTGGTGGATTTTTGTTTCAAATTTTTCCATGTCAAGAAACTGTATGTGCATTTCAAAACCAGCTGTCCTTGTTGGCTGTATTTGGAACATTGGTTATTGCACTTTGGACAGTTTACACTTATTGGAAGGCGAAAATGTCTTAAGCAGCCTTGAGCAGTGTTTTTAACCCTTAAAGAGCGGCTCGCAACATAAGTCGAGTTGAAAAAACTGGCAAAAAACGGGTGAAAAAAGGGTTGAAATCGAGTGAAAATGGGTGGGATAGTAATGATCCATACGTCCGACATCTGTGGCCTCCCGGCCCACACTAACTCCAGTTCCCCCACCGCGCGTGAGGATGACAGTGTAACCAATAGTTCTCTAAAAGTGAGCAAGGTAGCAAAATCAGCTAAACTTCCATCTTCGAGGTAACACTGTCAGTGCTCCACGAGTGCTACGTAGCTGTATGTGGCGTCATTGTGTAGCGATTTCCACCTAGTTTTCGGCGCAATACAGTTCCTTTCATACTGATGGTTGATATAGCAGTCAGAACGGCCCGGAAAGGCCCAAAACGGCCACAGAGCACCCGCTAGAGGAGGGTTTAAAGACGGTGGAAAAAGCTTTGATCGGCTCACACCCTCTACACAAGCTGGCCAAAGTCAAACTGATAGCTTATATCCCGGGCCACCTGTTTTCCAAATCATGGCATCACCTGATTGGTCGATAGACATCACGTGTCAGTGAACTCGAGTACTCTTGGCATGAATTAGGTAGAGTGATTACTTTGGCCACGACGCCACCAGTATAGTTCATTGCATTCGCCACCAGATGTCTCAGTTGTTGACTGACAGTCACGCAAAAGAGGTCTCCCAGAAGAAGACGAAAAGAAGAAGTGTAAACAAACCCTTAAAACGTAAATATCCATATAATATGTATTATGTTAGTTTCCTGGGAATGACACCTACATCAAAAATTTGGAAAAAAAATCGCTTAATCACATGCTATTGAGCTTAATTTTTTACCAATATTGTAGCGCCTCCTGTATATTGACCTAATCGATATTTACCCCCTGCTGGGCATAGATGGCGATTTCAATAATTCATGGGGGGGGGGGGGGGGGGTCAAATCTCCCCCTCAACCCATCGTGTATCCCACATTGGAATTATAACTAAAACCATGAAAACACTCATTTCACAAAATCTGGAGGAAAAAACATGAAAATTAAGGGTGCGAGCCTATTCCGTATAATCACCATGTATCCGTGAAAGGGCGATAATTGAGCCTTCCAATGACACCTGAACCATCCTTGTACGACCACGGGTTCTCTTGCAACGATCGTGCAACACGAAGGGAAAAATCCTAAAATACAGTAATTTCGTCAGTTTTTACCCTGTATTGCGGGACCAGGGATGTGGTGGGAGTGTCAGAGGTGGGACTTTCGTCCACGCTGAACGGTCAGAGCCCGCCCGCGCTCCTCCCTCCACTCGGACTCTCTCTCAGAGCCGATTATGTGCTCAACATCGCATGCGACTAAAGCCGGGACCCGCTCTTTAGGCCTTGGTTCTCTATCTGACTTAAGCCGGGACCCGCCAAACAAGGGTTAAAATAAACATTTTCCAATAGCTCTCTAAACTTTCCCCAGCCACTTCTGACTCTAGCAATGGAGCTAGCTTAACCGCCACCTCCGGCGGAAACTGTATCACCCAGGTAACAGAACTTATTCACACACTCCAGCGTTACACTCTCGAAATCAACACTGACAGGCGGGTCATTTAATATAAGATCTCCCTTGCACACTGCACATTCAAAGTCTATGATTCTTGTCAAAGGTCCTCTGGCTCCACTACATCTCTTGTGTACCCAGTCACTACAGACGCAACATTGAATTGAGTTACTTCCCACATGCTGTGCATGGATAGTCGCCACTTATTTCCATAGTTCCACGCTCTACTCCACTAATCATGACCTTTGTTTTATCTATGTTAACTCTTAGACCCTTATTTGCCATACCCTGCCTCTGCTTCCTGCGCACTATCTGCGATAAGAACTAGATCATTTGCATATAACAGCTTCCATGGGGGTCCTGTCCTAAATTCCCTTGACAGAGCCTTCAGGACCAAAACAAACAGTAAACTGAACCTTGGTGAACTCCAACCTTCAATGGGAACTCTTCGCTCAGGCACCCATTCACTCTAACTGCTGCCCATGACCCCTCATACATTCTCATTATCACACTCACTAGACACTCTTCTACTCAGAGTTTTCTCATAGCCCACTACATTACTTCTCTGGGCACCCGGTCAAAGGCCTTCTCCAGATCTACAAAAACTAAGTATAACTCCCTGTTTTTCTCTAAGAACCTCTCTTGCATTTACCTAAGAATGAAGATAGCATCAGTTGTGCCACATCCCGGAATAAATCCAATCAGCTTGTCGCTGATGGCAACACTTTCCCTGATCATGCATTCAAAGACCCTTTCGCTGACTTTCATGACTTGATCGAGCATTTCAACCTCTATAATTTCCCCTGTCTAAGGAGTCACCCTTGCCTTTGTATATATTTACTATATCACTTTTCAGCCATGAAACGGGAATTTTTTCCTCCTTTATGATAGCATTAATCAGCTCTGTGACCAATTTTACCCCAATATCTCCAGCTGCTTTTAGCATCCCTGCGACTATGCCGGAGCTCCCAGCGGAATTAATTTAATCTATAGCACTTTTAACTGCATCATACCCTATCTAAGGTGGAGGGCCTTGTACTGGGACGGCAGAGAGCACGGCAGTGCTCTCTGTTCCATTCAAACTCCACATTAAGCAGTCTTTCATAATGCCCCTTCCACGCCTGTCTGATTTTGTTTTCTGTGTAAACAGCCATGCCACTGTCATTATCTATGTATCTTACTCCCACAACGTCCTTAGTTAATTAATAAACCCCATTGGTATTATTAGTGCGGCAAAATTGTTCTATTACGCTATCCTGTGTGGTTTTCTTTGCCCTGTAGACCTCTCTTCTAGCATTACGTTTGGAGGACAGGTAATCTTCCTTGCTGCCACCTTCCTTCCATACTTTGAAACATCTCTTCTTCTCTCTGACTGCAGCTTCGACATCGTTGTTCCACCACTAGGAGAACTTAAGTCTGAGTAGCCCCTTTGTTTTGCCACAGACTTAGTCTGTGGCATCAAGGAGGCTGCGTTCTATAAAGTTCCATTTGCTATCAACATCATCTGGTCTAGCACTCATTCTCCTTTCGATTTCCATTATTTCGTTGTGGAATCTATCTCTGTACTCCTCTTTTTCCAACAATCCTACTTTCTTTCTGACAGGAACTCTACATTGGCACATGTCACACACTAGAAGCTTGTGTTGGGGGATGCATTCTTCACCTGGCATGATCTTAGTGTCTCTAACCCATTCCCTGTCAGATTTGCTGATAAGGAAGTAGTCTATCTGGCTACTGGAGCCAACTGATTCATATGTTATCAGATGGCTCATCCTCTTCCTAAACATAGTATTACACACCACCATCCCCGTAGCAGCACAGTACTCCAGTATGTATTCGCCTCCCAGGTTCCTTCGGCCAAAACCCTGTCCTCCGTGCGCGCCCTCATTTCCGTCGGCACCTGCCCCGACATGCCCATTCAAATCTCCTCCCACAAGTAGTACCTCCCCTTCTTTGCATCCGACAACCACCCCTAGTAATTAATTCCCGAACTGTTCTTTGATATCTCTACCTAAGCCTGCTTTGAGGGCATATGCTGAAATAACATCTATGACTCAAGCCCCAACTTTCATTTTTAGTAAAACCAATCTTTCATTAAAGATTTTAACTTCTATTATACAATCTGCCCACCTCTCTGCCACCAGGAAACTCACCCCTCCAGTCCCATGTTTGTTTCCCTTCCATATGAACTTGAAGCGGGTTTTTTTCCCGTAATCCACCTCGCACTTCCCTCTTTCCACCAGGCTTCCTGGGCACAACAAACATCCACTCATCATCTCTCTAGCATCTCCGCAATCTTACCTTTCCTTCATTTCATAGTGCCCACATTCACACTTCCGAACCTAAACTTGGGGGAAGAATCTGCGGTTGTGTCCTTTTGCAATTTTGTATCAACAGACTTACGTTTCTCTGTTTGTTTTTTTGTCGTGAATGGTATTTGCCAACGTTGGAGGTCACTATCCCCATCCCCAGGTATCCAGGTCCCGGCAACCTCGGGCAGTAGTCACCCAGAGGTCATCCGAAGATCTTAATAAGGGTTGGGACCTATTGGCCTCGGGGCACCCCACCAGAACCAACCGCAGGGTCGCAGTCCGTGCGCGCACACGGCACTACGACTGGCCCATTATTATGGGCCTAGTGATAGGGCAGCCTCCCGGTGCGCTACCTCCGGGTTCAGGCCCCTGTAGTTTTAGAGTCTAGACGGAAATTACCAGTTCTGTTGAGACACTATGCCCTGTACCCTCTAGTTCCTCCTGGCCAGAATACACCCCCAGGGGGCCAGAGATGGGGCTGAGGTAGGTCCCTCCACATCAGCGATCCACCAATGGGCGAGTTTGAAGCATGTTTTACGTGGGGTGCCTGCTTTAACTAGCTCCATTTGCCCAAACTCCGCAGAAATCGTTTTCCCCTTTATCCATCTGTTTTAAGATATGGCCCCCAATAGTGGGGAGGGCTATGAAGATCAGTGACAGTGTGGGGTTAAAGACATAAAAAGGCGATATGAGTTTTCTGATAAAGTTGCTCTGTTTTTTTTCTTTTTTTCTCCAATATGACAATACTCGAGTCAAGTTTGGCAAAGGTTGGCCTGGATTTTAATATTGTTCAGCTTCATATAAGACAGAAAGTGGCAACAAAAGTTGGCTCGGGTGTTCTGTCTTTCAACTTAAGAAAACCCCTAAATGAATAAATGAAAATAAATAAAAGGCAGAAAGTGCAAAAAATAAGTTGGCTGGGATTTGGCTATTTTTAAGTCAAAAGGCAGAAAATGCACACGCAGTTGGCTAGGATTTGGGAATTGTTCAGCTTCATAGAAGCTGAATATTTAGAAAATGTGAGCCAACTGTTCGCCATTGGATACAGGATGGGTTGTGGGGGGCTCTGCCCCCCACACCCCTACGACTTATTGAAATCATCATCTACGTTGCCAGCAGGGGGCCTAATTAGGGTTGCCATTGGATACAGTGACATATCAGAAGATACTGTGACGTATAGCAAAAGTAACCAATGATATAGGAGAAACATAGTGACATGTTGACCATTCGTTCAAAAACAGAAAGGCAGAGGGCAATATAGTAGACTGAATATCCATGATAAAAGCTCCTGAAATACTATCAAAATGGCTATTATAGCGGGGCGGCGTCTGTGGGATACACTGAACAAACATTATTACAGGTTACATGTTACAAGTGTGTTTATCTCCCGTAATATAATTTTTCGAGGGTTGACACTTATTTTAACATGGAGTGTAGATTAAATGACATCCAAAATGAACTTTTAAGAATCTGTGAAAATTATTAGGTTGTTTATATAATAGAAGTTGCTGTGGGACACAAAATATGTAGAGCCCCCCCTAAGCCCCCCGTCACGTATGTCATCATCATCTGTGCTAATAAATAGGGGGCCCAATTAAGGAGAACGTTAATTAACAGACGAAATAAGCTCCTAATCCCAAATTACAATATCATAGCAGCCCGCCGTTTATGGGCGACTTTATACAAATAATTGTAAATGTTAATTTTCTCACTTAATCGGCTTTTCAAAAGGATCAAACTTACATTAATATTATGTATAGTTTATTGGTATTCCAACTTGCATTTCTGAATTGCTATAGACATTGGTGGGTGGTCTGTTTAATATATACCAACAAAAATAATGAATTGAATTGGTGAGTGGTCTCTTTAATATTTTCCTGCATTTTCCTGATCTTCATAGCCTTCATTATTTTATTTGATATACAGTGTTTTTTTATATTGAAAACCATTGGAAATGTGTGTACAGTATATATATTATATAACTATTTCAAGACATGGCCCCCATTAGTGCTGTTGGATACTCAATGAGCAGAGCCCCCTCCCCCCCCCCCCCCCCAATGGCTTATTGAAATCAGTATCTATATTGCCAGTAAGGTGCCTAATTAGGGTTTGACCCCATAATTTTGGCAAAATAAGTGCAGAATAATGGCATCACTACCATCTGTTGGGTGAGTTTAAGGATAAGGGTGGTGTTAGTGGTCGTACAGTTGCTTTGTTTACAAAAGTCGTACGCTCGCTTGCAGTTATGTTTGTGTCTAATTTGACAATATTTTTTACAAAAGTTTCCCACGGCCAGCTGTTATTTGCCCCACTGCTGGTAATATATATATTGATGACATTAATTCATTCATATGGGTAGAGAGGGACAAAGGCCCCCTCACCTATTTTTGTATCCCACGTCCGGTAACAAAACAATTTTCCGAACAGCTGACCGTGGGATACAATAATGGGTTGAGAGGGGCTTTGCCTCCGTCACCCCCCAAATAACAGCTGGCCATGGGATAATTTCGTAAACAAAAAATGTTTTATCGCGAATGTAACTGCAAGGTTCAACTTATATAAACAAAGCGACACTACGCGCCCGCTAACACCATCCTTACCAGTTTAAGTTTTACAGTGCTTATGATATTAAAGATGTCTTTCACGGCACTATTAGGAACAATGTATTGGGGATGTATTGAATGGCAATAATTTTGTCAATATTGTTCCCATGGAGGATTTGCGATATCAACAACTTTATAAACACCGATATGACTTAAAAAAAATACAGTGTACCGAGCATAAACTAACGCAATTTCGTCGACTTTCCTAGGTAAGAGTTGTGGTACCGGCATTTACGCAGGGGTAATGTTCCCGTCTAATATGACTGCTTCTATCCGAAATTATCCCATAGCCAGTGGGTATTTGCCCCCTGTGCACCTATGGGGTACACACACACATAGAATGCCATCCTCATCACTAATACGACAGAAGAATGTATGTGCCCCTGCGGGGCACATACACACACAAGCATACAGACACAGTGATTACAATACTTAGCCACTCCTACAGGGGTGGTAAGGTGGCGGGTATTGGAGGGAGCTGGGTGGGAGTGGAGGGGGTTTGGTATGGGGGGGTCTTTTATGAGGGGTGGGGGGGGGGGGGGGGGGGCGCTAAAACCATATTTATTTACCTAAGACCATAAATATTGTACAAATTCAAACAATCTTGTTTTAAAGACCATCGCATTCACCCACCGAATGTTCAACCAGCATTGTACCACTATACGGGGAGGCGATACCACTCTGCTTACACAGAGTTGATAAAATAAAACACGTGGGGATGCCTTTGAAGTGCAGGGAAAATGGGGGTTTAATATACACATATGAGTGAATGTGATCAAAACACTAATTTCCCATGTATTATAAGTCTATGAATGTGAAAATCCGAGGCAAAGTGTGTACGTACTAGATGTAATAAATACGTTAAAATGGCAGAAAACGAGTTCAGTGTCTGCACCTGAGTCACTGGGTGTGTGCATTAGCGACATAATTCGGCTTGAAATCTACAAAATCTTCCCAAATTCAGTTCCACAAATGTTTACTAGAAGGGGAGTCTGGTGGGCTTTTATTAGGTTGAAGGGTGTGTGAGTGACATCTTATGATTGTATAAGTTATCTAGAACAGAAAAGTCTCTTTATTAATGTAATTCTTGACATGATATTTGCATTTTGAAGGTTCATTTAATTAACTTGTTAGCTCTACATATATCGGAATTTGTGACGACGACGACCGTACCTTCACACGTTTAGATTAGATATTATATTAATTTTGATTAGCCCGCTGATAAATTAGGATAATGAAAACGGGAGATCCTGCGAGTTTGGGGATGCTTAACGCTTTCAGTATAGCCATGCTTTCATTATATTCTGGTTATTAACCTTTTCGTTTCCGGCGACGTACTGTTATCTTACGTAATATTATCGTCTATTGCTGCTGTCGTAACAGTACGTTTTAGTATTACTGGCGGACTTTGGTACTAGTTGCCAGATGAAAGATGAGCTTCTAGCCTTCCCTCCCATAACAAGGTCAGTATCCTACAGGCCTCGGTTGTGAGAGGGCTCGTGTCCAAACAAGAGGTGATTGGGTAGCAGAAATTCAATGAAGAACAGGTCTACTTCAATTCGGATTTGTGGCAGCTATGTGCCAGGTACGAATGAGAGGTTTATTTCATATTACAAATCGCGAGTGTAAAACACGAATGAGAACCTGAGAACGGGATAATAAGCTCAGTACGGGGCCCCACATCAAGCCCAGGCTCGTGTGGTAAGCAAGTTTTGGCGAATTCGCTCACGGATGCTAGGGCGACTTATATTCAGTCAAAAGTAATAAAAAGACCCTGCATTGAATGTATTAGGCTTCGAAGTGATCAGTTGTGGTAAAAGGTAAATACGAGATAGACATTATCGCATTGCTTAGTAGAGGTTCATCTTACGCTGTATATAAAGGTCCAGTCTTATTCAGAATGAGATAAAGAAAAGGTTCACAGTATTGAGAGTGTTAACTTCAGGTTATATATTACAGTATTTATTTATGGAATGCCAATACATAATGACAAGGATGTTTTAGTTTTGTGTAGAATAGTTATTATTGTTGAAGTTAATGTACTGTACAAATGAGAACAAATTGACTTGGAATGTAATTTTTCAAAATCTGGTAAAAACGCGTTCAACAATAATTAACCCCTTCTGTACCGGTGACGTCCTTTGTATTAGATTTCAGCTAAATTTCGACGATCTTATGAAGCTTAGGATGGATGTATGGTAGCTAAAAGGATGAATGGAAAGACTCAGTAGCCCTAAAATTACTAGACGTCCTTGCTAAGCTGAAGAAGATCGTCTAAATATAGCTATACTAAAATGAAAAACGTCGCCGGTATAGAAAGGGTTAAAACATAAAATATTGTTGGATCTGAACTCCTACCACATTCTTGACCCCTTAACTGTATTACATCCGGGGGTACTCTTTTGGGACGCCCCTCTTATTCCATTCTATTAGTTTGGCACATTTAAGACGTTTTACCTCTTTAAGGGGAGGTATTTAGTTTGTTCCATATACTTCCATTAAATTCAAAATTACACCCCCTAGACCCCCTTTCAAGATACATTTTTACATTTTTCGGTAGAAAAATATCCCGGCCGAAGGCCGATTCATTTAAAAGTACAGGCTCGCTATCGCTCGCCAGGAAAAAATCGACACCTAAATGACACGAAAGGTCTTAAAATGGACTGAAATGGGGCGCAAGTTCTTAAAATCGCCAAACTAATGGGGCGAACTTTTTGAAATCTCATAAGTAATGGGGCTAAACATGACTGAGAAAGGTGTCCAGAAAAAAATCCCTCAAGTGTAAAATCTCCCCTTAAATTGACGAATACAAGACATTACACGCCTTTCAAGTGTAAATAAATATTCTTGTTGAGGTATAGCAAGCCGACCCAGTTTTCTAACGTACGAATATAGCTTGTTAGGGGTGTGCGGGGCATTTTTATTTGTTTAAAGGGGAGGACATATTTTACCTTGTAGGTGGCCTAGGGGGCAACTAAACAAAGATAATGCTCGAAAATTGTTGAAATGTTCAAAGCCCTCCAAAGTAACAAGATAAAATATAGCACATCCGAAAGGGGATACAATCTCTGTGCATGTTTGTAGAGTGTATTTGCTCGCTCTCTCTCTCTCTCTCTCTCTCTCTCTCTCTCTCTCTCTCTCTCTCTCTCTCTCTCTCTCTCTCTCTCTCTCTCTCTCTCTCTCTCTCTCTCTCTCTCTCCTCTCTCTCTCTCTTTCTCTCTCTCTCTCTCTCTCTCTCTCTCTCTCTCTCTCTCTCTCTCTCTCTCTCTCTCTCTCTCTCTCTCTCTCTCTCTCTCTCTTTTTTGTTTCCAGACCTTACATTCATGCATTCTCATCAAGAGACAGAGATATATTTACTTTTTTTTTTTCTATGTGGATGATGGAGAGAAAAGGCAGAACTGCCCGTAACGAGTGCCTCCCCCAGTTGAAAGCGTGACAGGGCCAAGATCAAGGGACGTTCGAGCCAAAATACCTGGACACACGGAGTTTAAAGCAATTCAAGTCATAGGATAAGGGGAAGATGGATTCAGGGAGAGAGTTCCAGAGCTCAGCTGTTGAATAGAAGAAGGTCTGAGAATATCGTTTCACTCTTGGATTGGAGAGTTGCACAGAGTAGGTATGGGATTGTGTTGCAAGACGGGTGCTACGTACTCTACGTAGAGGAGGGGGTATACACTGAGAGAGCTCTGAGGAACATTGATTATTGTAATAGCGGTAGAATAGCGAGAGAGATGCAACATTGCGGCGAATAGAGAGATATTACAATAGAGTCAGTGAGTGGATGGGAGTTAATGACACAAAAGGCTTTCCTTTCTACTTTATCTAGGAGTGCGGTGTGAGAGGATCCTCCCCACACATGTGAACAATACTCGATACATGAATGCACTGTGCCCTTGTACAGAGCAAGAAGCTGTGCAGGGGTAAACAACCCCCAGAGGCGGTTGAGCACACCCTGCTTCTGGGAAGCTGTTTTAGCAAGGGTGGTAATATGGTCTTTCCAAGTGAGATTAGGAGAGAAAGAGTTTCCTAGAATACTGAGAGAAGATGAAGGATTGATTTTTGTATTGTTGAAATATAAGGTATAGTTCTATGGGAGTTCTTTACGGGTAGATAAATGGAGAAATTGGGTTTTGGAAGCATTGAAAGTAACAAGATTTTCTCTGCCCCATATTGAAATGGTTGATAGGTCAGAATTTATGCGTTTTATGGCATCTTCGCGTGATTTTTTGAGTGCTTGCTTGTTGGGGGGTTCTGGATTTTTTTTTGAATTGTGTAAGGTAGAGTCAGCAGCATATGAAAGGATAGGACTGGAGGTACAGTTGAGAAGATCATTAACGAATATTAGAAAGAGAATTGGAGAACCCTGAGGAACACCAGAGTTGATAGGTTGAGGAAGTGAACAATGGCCGTCTACAACCGCAGCTATGGAACGGTCAGAAAGAAAATTCGAGATAAAAGTACACATAGAGGGATACAAACCGAAGGACAGTAGTTTAGAAATTAGAGATATGCTCCAGACTCTATCGAAGGCCTTCGATATGTCTAGCGCAATAGAAAAGGTCTCACCGAAGTTCCGGAAGGAGGATGACCAAGAGTTAGTAAGTTATGAAAGGAGATCACCAGTAGAGTGACCCTAAGGAATCCATACTGGCAATCTGAAAGTAGATTATGAGAAGATAAATGCTTAAGAAATTTTGAAGTAAGAATAGTTTCAAAAACTTTGGAGATGCAAGAGATGAGAGCAATTGGACGATAGTTGGAGGGTTGAGAGCGGTCACCCTTCTTTGAGACAGGTTGAATGAGAGCAAACTTCCAGCAAGAAGGGAAGACGTTAGAGGAGAGACAGAGACGAAAGAGTTTGCCTTGGCAGGGAGTCAGCACGGAAGCACAGTTTTTGAGAACAACAGGAGGAACACCGTCCGGACCATACGCCTTCTTAGTATTAAGCCCAGAGAGGTTAGAAAGTACATCTTTAGAAGAGATTAGGATATTAAGCATGAGTTAGTGAGAGGGGGGTGGAGAGGGAGGAATACCTGTTTGTTCTTAATTTATTTTTGACCCGGACAATAACAATGCATCATTAATCCTAGGTTTTATTGTTAACTTGTAACATTCTGGATATTTAAATTATTACAAATGTTTCGCTTCCCGCCAAGAGTAATTTCATAGACTAGTAGTTAACCCCTCCCCCCCCCCCCTTTTATATATATTTTGGAAGGGAACTCTAAGCATACAATTGGTAACAACTATCTTTAACCTTTTAGGACCCATCAACTCATTCTAAAGTTAATAAAACTACCTAATAGAAACTAAGTTAAAATTAATGTGACAATCAAAAGGTAAATCACTATCAGTATCTCCAATGATTATAATATATTGTTTTGATACCCTTTTTTTCTTCAGTGTTATGCCGGATAATACCCCTCTCTTACAGGCTCTTCATAAGTTCCATAAAATCGACCGAAGGTGACTAAAATGGAACCAATATTAGCATCATCTGACTAAAGGGGTTAAGAGGTGTTAAAGGAGCCCACCTCGCTTTTTGTTATTTTTCTCTCCCTCTCTCTTTGGCTTGTTTCCATTCGGCCCCATTCTGTCTACTGTTTTAAGACGTTTACCCCCATTCAGGTGTCAATGTTTTCCTGGCGAGCGGTAGCGAGCCAGCATATACATATTTTTGTTTTGACAGCAAGCTAAATTTATACATTTTTCGATAGAAAAATGTCTCCGGCGAAGCCAGATTTCTCTATTCAATACTGGCTCGCTATCGCTGGCCAGGATGAAATCGACACCTGGATGGGGATAAACGTCTTAAAACAGTTGGCTGAATGGGGCAGAATGTATAAAAGTTAGAGAAAGAGAGAAAAGGGGAGGAAGATTAAAAAAGCAAGTGAGCCCCCTTAACGGCCAAGACTGATGTCACAGTAGGTTATCATAAACTGATGTCACAGTAGGTTATCATAAACTGATGTCACAGTAGGTTATCATAAACTGATGTCACAGTAGGTTATCATAAACTGATGTCACAGTAGGTTATCATAAACTGATGTCACAGTAGGTTATCATAAACTGATGTCACAGTAGGTTATCATAAACTGATGTCACAGTAGGTTATCATAAACTGATGTCACAGTAGGTTATCATAAACTGATGTCACAGTAGGTTATCATAAACTGATGTCACAGTAGGTTATCATAAACTGATGTCACAGTAGGTTATCATAAACTGATGTCACAGTAGGTTATCATAAACTGATGTCACAGTAGGTTATCATAAACTGATGTCACAGTAGGTTATCATAAACTGATGTCACAGTAGGTTATCATAAACTGATGTCACAGTAGGTTATCATAAACTGATGTCACAGTAGGTTATCATAAACTGATGTCACAGTAGGTTATCATAAACTTGAGGGAAATCACTGGCTCGAATACGTGTCAGACAATTGTGTACATTAACCCTTTCAGTATGTTGACACATTTTAACATATTATTCTGGCCAACATATAGACGTGTTTACGCAAGATTAAGGGGAGGGAGACCGTTTTTCTGGCCCCCCTTCTCCCAAATGCTTAGCCCCACTAGTTTTGAGATTATAAGGCGTTTTGGCACATTAGTTTGGCGATTTTAACACCTTTCGCCCCATTTCGTTGTCCATTTTAAGAACTTTCGTGCCATTTAGGTGTCGATTATTTCCTGGCGAGCGAAAGCGAGCCTGCAATTTTAAGAGGAAGCGGCCTTCAGCCGGGACATATTTCTACCGAAAAATGTACACATTTATCTTGAAGTGGGTTCTAGGGGGTGTTTTTCTTAGCTTGATGGAGGTCTGGGGAGGAAACTAAAAAATATGTATGAATACATGAATTAATAGACCAAATAAACGGTCAGTCTCCCCTTAAGGTGCCAATGGAAATAAAAGAGGTAACTACGATCCTGTCACAATCTTCCACGCAACTTTTCCTTATTCTTCAATAACACACAAATCCACCCCTGATATTCTCATACAATCCTCGGTGTCTCATATTCTTTAACCTATCCTGGAAAACTATTCCTAACACTCTTGCTAAAACAGCTTTCCAGAAGTTAGGTGTGCTCAACCGTCTCCGTGGTTATTTTCCCCCGTCTTGCTCTGTACAGGGGCATTGTCTGCCCATGTATCGATTACGGTTCACATGGGAGGGGAGTCCCCATCCCCCATTTTAACTAACTAGCTAAGGCAAAGAGTAACAATATTAGCCATATACGTTAACATATACAAGTATATTCTCACATATACCTATGTACATTCAAACACAGACACACACTCAAACACTCACTCACTAACTTACATACAGACACTCATTCACTCAGTAACATACACACACCCACTCACACACTAGACAACTAAGCTTCTTACCGTCTCCACTACAGTTATTGCGTTTATATATAGTATCAGATTCCTAAACCTCTTAGTTCTCTGTTAAGGGCCTATGAAGAAGTACACACACACACACACACACGCACACGCACACGCACACGCACACACGCGCACGCGCACATCCACTTATACTTTCACACTCACTCACTTGTACACATAAACATAAGCATTGATCGAGTAACATGAATTGTTTTAGTATATTTGGAATATATCAGACATATTATTATGTCCTCGTGTGACGCCAGCTTAACCCTATTTGGTTCGGGTAGGGTCTTTTTGGAACGCCCCTGTTTCGATCCATTAGTTTGAAGATCTTAAAATGCTTCACCTTATTCAGAGGTGTCGATTAATTTCTAGGCGAGCGATCAGGAGCCTGTAACTGGAAGAAATAAGCCTAATGCACGAACATTTATCTATCAAAAAATGTACAAATTTAGTTTGAAGGGGTTGTGGGTGGCCCGTTTTTAGTTTGAAGGCAATCTGGAAACTCGTTTTGGTTAACCTACCTTACAAAATACATTGCTTGAAAATGGCAAAAGCAAGCAAAGTAATCAATAATAATAAAACTACATATCATAATAGCCCAAAAGAGGTCGGACCAGATAGCGTTAAGGGGAGATATCGACTTGAGGGACTTTTTTCTGGATCCCTTTATCCCTCATGTTTAGCCCCATTGCTTTTGAGATTTTAAGACGTTTGCCCCATTAGTTTGGTGATTTTTAAGAATTTCCGCCCCATTCTGTCAATTTTAAGACCTTTCGTGCCATGTAGGTGTCTATTTTATCCTGGCGAGCGATAGCGAGCCTGTAATTTAAGAGGAACCGGCTTTCAGCCGGGACATTTTTCTACCGAAAAATGTACAAATTTATCTTGAAAGAGGGTCAAGGGGGTGAAATTTTAAGATTGCTGGAGGAGTAGGAAACAAACTAGAAACCTCCCCTTAAGAAAGGGGAGGACGAGGCTACTGTTCAATAAATAACACGAGTCCCTTACCTTAGAAACCCTTCAGACAACAGGCATGGACTAACTTCCGCCATATTGAAGCTACTTTTGTCATTATAGCTTCACCTTACGTTATCCCTATGACTATCTCTTACTATAGTCGATTCGATATAATGCGTCCAGAAAGCTTAACCCGAACCTCTTGTAACTCAGGGAGGGCTGGAACAAACAGGCTGTAATTCTCCAAACCTATTAACTGGTAGACACTCTCCAAATGGTAGAAACTATAGCTGAATTACTCAAGTCCTTTTTGAGCTATAAGAGATTGAGTTAAAGATTTATGACCTACTTATAAAGGGCGTACATCCGGTGTCACACGAGAGCATGTATGGGATTCTAGGCTTGGAGTCCCTTTAGCGGATTCAAAATATGTTAAAACAAAAACTGTGTTTCAAGCAATGCTACTTTCATTTTGACGTATATTTTAAAGTGTGTATTTTAGAATCATGAACATAAACCTCGAAACACGAATACATTACGAACATATTAAGACAAACAATACTTTTATATAATTGTGGATACCAGACTCGGATTCAGATTATCGGATACAACTGTTCGTGTGACACCAGCTTAACGTTTCTCTTTAACTAACCCTGAACTAGAGCCGATTCTAAGGTCAGTCCTGTAGAGTCCTCCAGGACAAGTACAAATAATAGAATAAAATAAGATATAATAACAACTAATTAAAGCAACCAGGATATCCTGTGCTAAGAAAGAGTGGCCAGCTTTTATAATTGTGGATTTCATTTTGTCGCCTTAATCAAACTGAGGGTTTATTTAATTGTTGATAATGTAGAATGTATATCCACAGACCAGACTACACCGGTATACCCTGTACCAGCATTCCCAAATGTGCATTATGGGTATGGAGATATTTGAGTGTAAAGAAAGGAAAATATCACCAGTGGCAGCAAGATGGAGGAGGTTGTTGATCGATCTCTGTTCCTATAGGGTCTCTAAACCAAACCAAGCAGAAAGTCATTAGCATCCATGCCCATAGCAAACATTATAGGCGCTACCGGTACTGGTCCTAGTATATAGTTTGGCTTTGGATCTAAATTCTATACATGACTTGAATTAAAGTATCAATTTGATTGACAATTTCGGCACCAACTTGCCGTCTCCTAATGATGGCTGATCTTTCTTACTGAAGGGTCGATGGCCTCCCTAGCATCTTGACCCCTCAAGCTACGTGTGTGTGTGTGCGCGCGTGCACGTGTGCATGTGTGTGCGTGTGTGAGCGCGCGCGCGCGCTCAGTAACTTACACACCACCGACAGTACCTTCCCTACCTGCTGGACCTTCATGTTACCTGTGTGTGTGTGTATGTACAGGTATGTGTGTGTATGTATATAGGACCAGACTACTGTTCAATAAATTACCAGACTACCTTCCTTCCCTGGCCCCCTCACGTTACGACCCATTTGGTCCCTTACCCTCGTCAGGTAGAGAGCAATGAAACTATACCAACAGTCGTGATAGCTCTGTTTTATAGGGGTCTCTGCTATGTTCCCTTTATCTCTGTTACTCTATCTCTACCTCTATCTACGCTATTCTACATCTCCTCTTATCTCCACTACTACATCTCTCTTATATCTCTAGTAATAGTAATAATTCTCTCTTATCTCCACTACTCTCTCTCTCTCTACTACTACTACTCTATCTCCACTACTCTACTCTACAACAGAAGACCTCAGTGATATCCCTACACCATCGCCGATTCAGATTGATAATTCAGATGTTCTAAGCAATATCACCGTTACAGAGAGAGAAGTATTGAATTGTTTAGATAAACTCAAGGTAAATAAAACGCCTGGACCTGATACAATCTCGCCTAGAGTTCTAAAGGAAGCTAAGGATGAGCTCTCCAAACCACTGACATTACTATTCAATAAATCCTTGCAGTCTGGAACTATGCCTGATCAGTGGTAGCTAGCCAATGTAACACCGATAATAAAAAAAGCCAGCAAATCCCTACCCAGTAACTATCGTCCAATTAGCTTAACCTCAGTTGTATGTAAAATGCTAGAAACGGTCATACGAGACAGACTCGTAAATCACTTAGAGGAAAATAACATACTTAAAGATACTCAACACGGCTTTCGTAAATAACGTTCCTGTTTAACAAACCTCTTCGACTTCTTCCACGATATCCTTAACCTCTACGATGAGAGTAAAGCTGTAGATATTATATACCTTGATTTTCAAAAGGCCTTTGACAAAGTTCCCCACAAAAGTTTACTGCTAAAACTAAAAGCGCATGGAATACAAGACGGTGTGTTGAAATGGATAGAAAATTGGCTCAGCAACAGAAAGCAAAGAGTAGTCATAAACGGTAAGGCATCTAAATGGACCAATGTAAGTAGTGGGGTACCCCAGGGATCGGTACTAGGACCAATTCTCTTTCTAATTTACATCAGCGACATAGATGAGGGTCTCACCTGTACAATCTCAAAATTTGCTGACGATACAAAAATTGCAAATAGCGTACTCTCAAAAGAACAAGTTGACGATATGCAACACAATCTAGATAAATTGTCATGTTGGGCCCAAATTTGGCAAATGAGTTTCAATGCGGATAAATGTAAAGTACTACATATCGGATACCTAAATGAGAAAGCAAACTATTCGATGAATGGCACTCAGCTTAAGAATGTAAACAGAGAAACCGATCTGGGAGTAACAATATCGAGTAACCTAAAACCGAGTCAACAATGTTCAGAAGTTGTTAAGAAGGCAAACAAAATAATTGGCTTAATAGGCAGGTCATTTGAGCATAAATCCAAAGAAGTTATCCTAACCCTTTACAATTCCTTAGTCCGCCCTCTTCTGGAATACTCCGTTCAATCCTGGTGCCCTTATTACCAAAAAGATATAAACAAGCTAGAACGAGTTCAACGTAGAGTTACCAAAATGATACCTAGCCTAAAGAACAAACCATATGAAGAGTGTCTTAGAGAATTAAATCTATTTCCTTTAACCCAGCGCAGATTAAGAGGTGACTTAATTCAAGTGTTCAAAATCATCAAAGGCATCGACAATATGAACTGTAGTAAGTACTTCACTATCGACCAATCTAATTACACGCGGGGAAACGGTTGCAAAATTATTGGTAAATCTTTTAATTCGCACGAATCTAAGAATTTCTTCTTCAATCGAGTTGTCAACTTGTGGAATGGGCTTCCCCGAAACGTTATAGGCTGCATCACCGTTGATTCATTTAAACTCCGCCTAGACAAATATCTCGCATCAAACCCGCGACTGACTGCGTTTGTAAATTAATAACTTTATTTTATCCCCCCCTCAGTTACTAACCCATCTGTCCACTACTAACTTCCAAATCCTGCCACGGACATTAGTTCCAGGGCAGTAATTCCCTTTCCAATGTTCCCTTACCCACTCTAAACCACTGTTTGGACACTTGATCCTCAGTGTTTTGGAGGACAAGCAACCTAGAAGGGTCACTAGATCTGTTGTTGCTTGATTTCCTTTGTACTCCTTTGTACTGTCTATATTTCCACTACTCTATATATATCTCCACAGCTTTATCTATATCTCCATTACTGTATTTCTATATCTCCACTACTATATTTATACATCTCCACTACTCTATTTCTGTATCTCCACTAATCTGTCTTTATCTCCACTACCGGTACTCTATTTCTGTATCTCCACTATTATCTCGATCTCCATTTATCTATCTCTATCTCTACTATTCCATCTCTATATGTCCACTACTCTATAGGTATCTCCACTAATCTAGCTCTATCTCCATTACACTCTCACACTCTCTCTTCCACTTGCAGTACTTCACCTCTTTTCTACTTCCATTGATATACTTCTATTATATTTGCACTCAAATTTTCCGCTTCTCCTCCCTCCACTATTTCACATTAATTTCCTCTTCCACCTCTGTTCTACCTCTTATCCATTAACACTGCTTGCCCTCCTAGCATTACGATCACCACTACTCATCACCAATACTACTTCACCACCACTACTCTATCACCACTACTCCATCACCACTACTCCATCACCAATACTCCATCACCAATACTCCACCACCACTACTCCACCACCACTACTCCATCACTACTACTCCACCACCACTACTCCATCACCATTACTCCATCATCACTACTCCACCACCACTTCTCCATCACTACTCCATCACCAATACTCCATCACCAAATACCCCATCACTACTACTCCACCACCACTACTCCATCACCAATACTCCACCACCACTTCTCCACCACCACTACTCCATCACTACTACTCCATCAACACTACTCCACCACCACTACTCCATTATCACTACTCGAATACCACCTTCACGTACTACTCCACCAAAACTACTCTATCACCACTACTCCACCACCAGTACTCCATCACCACTACTCCGTCACCACTACTCCATCACCACTACTCCACCACCAGTACTCCATCACCACTACTACACCACCAGTACTCCATCACCACTACTACACCACCACTACTCCGTCACCACTACTCCATCACTACTACTCCATCCCCACTGCTCCACCACCACTACTCCATCACCACTACTACTCCATCACCACTACTCAATCACCACTTTTCCACCACCACTACTCCATCACCACTGCTGCATCACCACTACTCCACTTGTTTACCTTTACCTCCTTTGTTCACTACTACAGTATAGTCGATTCATTAGGACGAGCCTAGAAATCCCGACCCCAAACCTCTCATAATTTAAATTGGACTAGAACAATCGAGCTGATATGTCTACCATTTGGGAAGAGTCAAACAGTGAAGAAATGTGGTCGCAATATTTAGACTAGTCCCCTACACCTTTTAATTAATTTTGTCCTAGAGTGTGAAATCCTTTCTTCATGAACTAAAAGACGGCAGGAGCACTGGGCAAGGGGGAATTGTCATAGATGTAAGCAGATATCAGCGCGTTGATATAAATACAGCATTGCGAGGTATAGTGCAATAAGCAAAAGAATAGGACAAACGGTACTTTTGTTTTGAGTCATCAGGTTTACAGTGCACATACTTATTCAATTGGGTTTGTTTTTTCCAGTAAACAATCCTCTACCCAACATAATTTTGTTAGATGCACAATGATGATTAAAGCTATAATGCATCTAATGACAGAAGACTCGCTCCCGAAGAGGTGGACACGAATGAATCGCCATTAAAGATGCCAATTATATATATATAATAGTATGCGAACTTGAAACGGAAGAACCAAAAGCAAAAAACAAGCTAAACTAGTATTTCTACGTCAGATAGAGCACAATATATGCATCTATTCCAACCTATGTTTTCTTTCTGCAAATATTTGTAAATCCAACCTTATAAATCACTCTGCATTATGTAATTATTTACTGAACATTTTGTATGGACACAAATGTAACGAGTCGACATGATGACTAATGGCTACACTTTACAGTTAAATGGTAGATAGGTGTTCATGTCCCCTAGCTTGAGTAAACATTTTGCATAACTCCTAAAACTTACATCAGGTGACCCTTTGTTATCCCTCTATCTGTGCTCATATCTCCAATTTCCTTTCTGACCGTTCCATAGCTGTGGTTGTGGACGGCAATCGCTCTCTTCCTCAACCTATCAACTCTGGTGTTCCTCAGTGTTCTGTCCAATCTCTAGTTATTTTTCAAATATTTATTTATGATCTTCTCAACTGTACCTCTAGTCCTATCCACGCCTATGCCAATGACTGTACCTTACACTATTCAACTATATTTACACAACGACCCACCATGCAGTTACTTCAAAATTCAAGTGATGAGGCCATAGCACACTAACTTATCGTCTGATCTATCAACTATATTCAATTGAGGCAGAGAAAACCTAGTTGCTTTCAATGCTTCCAAAACCCATTTTCTCCATCCATCTACCTGTCACAAGCTTACACAAGACTATCTCTTACTGTTCAAGAATACTCAAATCAACCCTTAATTTTCTCTCCATTTTCTTGGTGTTTCTTTTTCTTCTGACCTTTCTAAGAAAGCTAATTTTACCACTCTTGCTATAACAGCTTCCCGAAAGTTAGGTGTGCTCAACCGTCTTCATGGGTTCTTCACCCCCGCACACCCTCTTGCTCTGTACAAGGGCACTGTGCGCCCATGTATCGCGTAACCTTCGCATATGTGGGGAGGTTCCAGACATACCGCATTTCTCGAAAGGGTAGAGTCAAAACTATCTCGTCTCGTCAACTCTCAATTCTACAGTATACAAAATCTCTCTACACGGTACAATGTTGCATCTCTCTCACTTCTTCCGATATTACAATAATCAATGTTCTTCGGAGCTTTCTCAATCAATACCTCCTCCCTTACAGAAAGTAGGTGACATCCACCTTTCAACACATTCCCATCACTATTCTATCCAACTCTCGATCCCAAGAGTAAACCGATTTTCCCAGTCTTTCTTGCACACAACACGTAAACCCTGCAACTCTTTCCCTCATCCTATTACTGAGACTACTTCCAGCTCCGTGTATTCAGACATTTTGACTCTAACGAACTTTTAATTTGGGACTCTATCATTCTTTCAATTTTAGGGGGACGCAAGTTACAGGCAGCTCTGCCTTTTGTCTGCTACATTCAAATAGAAGAAAAAAACTAACAATAAAAAGAAACTTTGTGTGAGCTAATCTTTGTATGATCTACTGTATTCCGGAGCATATTTATTGGTTTGACTCTATTTTATATTGTCATCTACTCTGTAATTGAATAGGTTCATCTTATCCTTTCATGTGAATTTATTCCGAAGGAAGCAAAAGAACCGCCTCCTATTCTCTGACACAATGTTTACTTCATGAAGTCCCGCACAATTATCATAAGGTCCATGTCCGCTCATCCTTACCCTCGTGAGGATCAGTATATTTGCTGCTGCTTGCTTTCATGTACAGTTTTACACTCTTTTACGTGTTCCTCTTTACTACCAGATTGCGACAGACATAAATAAACACAACAAATAAAATAACACTTTCTCTCTTATCTTCTAAGCCTTTTGTCTGGCCATGTTTTGCCCATGTTCATTTTATATATTTTCAAACTGGTTGTGCAATTTTTACTTTCGACATTCTAGTGCCTTTCTCTTTGATTATAGAAAGAATTGCTACATCCTTTTTTTTTGTATAGTAACCGACTGTGTATGCCAGGCTGTGTTTGCATTTTAATTCTTATTTATACACTTCTCTAAAACACTCAGTGAAACGGTGTTTTCTAAAGTTAGATTAGAACTTAGAAGGGAGCTCCGTCGTTTTACATTCAAGCATGATTCAGCATGATTAAGACTCTTGATCTGACTTAACAAAAAGTTGTGAATTTGAGAGAGCAAGGTACATGTTTTGTGCTGTACAGAGTGCTAGCAGAGTAATGTTCAGTCACTCATAAAATTGAATTACCTCTAATATTTTTTCATAATGCAGGTTGTAAGAACACAATATATATGAATAAAACACTAAATATGAACAGAAGTGTGCTGTGTTGGTATGGACATGTTGATCGAATGGGAGATGAAAAGTTTACAAAGAGAGTATATGAGTCAGATACAAGAGGAGGTAGAGGGTAGGAAGACCTCCGTTGAGATGGAGAGATTGTGTAGTACAAGTGTTGGAAGATAGAGAGATGACTGTAGAACAAGTAAGAGAAGTGGTAATAAATAGGAATGAATGGAGAATGCTTGTGAATAGATGAGTAATAATGCGGTCGTTAGGAGATGGGGCCGGGCGCCAGTTGGACTAGATAATAGTGTGTGAGGCGTCTGATCCGGGGAGCCGGTGTATATGAAGGGTCATGCCTGGATGTGAAGTGGGCGGGCATTGTGGTGTGCTCCGCTGCGTGTCTGCCTGCTGAGACCGGAACCTCTCATCTGGGGCTGGGGGAGCGCTGGAGGCCCTTAGTGATCCTTGGTCTCTGGGTCTTCTCCTGAGTGACTTAGATGTGTGTGAATTTATACTTTATGTTTTTATGTTGTGTTGTGTTGTCCCAGTTCGGGGTTTATCTCGAGCCGGCCACCCCCAACTATGGCGTATGTGCCTGAGTACATACATACATACATACATACATACATACATATTCATATGGATCAATTGCAATCTTTGTGTCATTTGATGTAATGAAAACATTCACCAATACTGATGTATGTATATAAAACAAATAATAGGTTAGTAGGGCCCCACATTTTTAAACGTGATTGTATTGCATAGAACTGTGTTCTTCGTCATTAAAATATAAACAATGTGAAATACTTATGGTCGTAATTTGTTATACTTTGATTACTAATTATGACATACTGTTGTTTATAATGGTATATCAAATCATATGCAGATTTCATTTTTATTGATTTATTTGCAAACAGTAATACAAAGGAGGTCCACGATTATTTATTAATTAGCCAAGGTAACCGAACCCTGTGTGGGTATATGAGTATTTCTGAGATCTCGACAGGGCTGCACAGTGTTTTGAACCTGTTAACCAGGCAGCTGTGTGAGGCCCGTAAATAACAGTGCCAACAGTGCGACAGATTTAGCTTCAAGTCGGACAAAATTAGCTATATCTACCATATAAAGCAATATTACTGCACCATATGTGCATAATTTACTTGCATAATGAGCATGTGAACATTGAAGAACCAGAAAATAGGTGTGAAGAGCGAATAACAAGTGAAAACACGGATTATTGTGATGGGGGCGCATCGAGTGCGTGGTCGGCGGCGCGGCATAGACCCTCTCTCTCTGGAGTCTTTCGCGACACTGACGGGTCTAGCTGTTCTCTCGAACATGTATGAGGGAGGGGGGAGATACTGAAGGGGTAGTGAAGGTTGACTGAATGTATTTGATGTTGGAGGGAGGAAGTATAGGGAGTGGGGGAGGGAAAACAGTAGAACAAAGGAGGATAGGGGAAGTTGAGGGAGAAAGGGGGTGAGAAACAAGTAAGGGGAAGAGAGGAAGTGGTGGTATGGAAACATGCCACCTAATCATAAATTGCATCCATTTCTCTGACACTGGTGCAAATTATGCTGCTGTTTTTAAGTGTAAGATTCCGGAAGGAACTTCTTATTCGCCCAGTAAAGCATTACAGAAGGAACGTCGCAGCTTATGCGTTAAAGCGTCTCCGAGCCTGCTATTTACACATACCCTCTTGTGACACCACTTTAAAGCTAGCCTTGGTTAGGTTAGCACAGGTTTTGTTATTTTGGATGAAAAATGGTCTACTTATTGAGTTATATACCCACTGTTAAATGAATGACAACATTGTTTTAAGACGCACCTTTACCGATAATCTGCGTTAGGTTCTGGTATATGCTCTAAGCTAATGTTTCTTTCCTTAGTATTATCGTGCAGTACGTGTGGAGAGTGAGCAGAGTGAGTTCTTTGACCTGAATGTTGGTTTGAAACAGGGGTGTGTGATGTCCCCGTGGTTGTTTACTGTATATATGGATGGAGTCATGAAAGAAATACTATCAAGAGCAGTGGATGTTGGTGAATCGCTGAAAAGGGAAGGAATTGAGTGGAAGCTACCTATACTGCTGTTTGCGGATGATACAGTTCTGATGAGTAATAATGAATGGGAGTTGCAGGGTCTGGTAAATGAATTTGGAACAGTGTGCGAAAAACGGAATTTGAAGGTAAATGCGGGGAAGAGCAAGGTTATGGTCTTCGAAAGGGGTGAAGTCACAGAGTGTGAGGTGAAGCAGAACGGTCAGGCTATGGAGATCGTCAACTCTTTTAAGTATCTGGGCAGTGTGTTGAGTAAAGATGGGACTATGGATGAAGAAGTGCGGGAGAGGGTACAACAGGGGAAGAGGGTTGTAGGAATGCTAAAAGCAGTAACAAGAAATAGGGTGGTCAATATGGAAGTGAAGAAGTCCTTGCATGACAGTGTGGTAATCCCGACACTGACTTACGGAAGCGAAGCATGGACGTTGATTGAGAGACTCAGACCAAGAGTGAGAGCAGTGGAAATGAATTACTTAAGAAGTGCGTGCGGAGTTACATGGAGGGATAGACAGACTAATGAGGAAGTAAGAAGGAGGTGTGGTGTGGAGGTAGATGTGCTGGAAAGTGTGAAAAGGAACAACTTGAGATGGTTTGGCCATATGGAACGTATGGAAAGCGAGAGAATGACTAAGAGGGTGTACGAGAGCGAGGTGGAGGGACAGAGAGGGAGAGGTAGACCGAAAGAGAGGTGGAAGGATGGAGTGAGGAAGTATATGAACGAAGGCGGTGCTGGTTGGGGGGGAGGGGCGTCGACTGACTGGGGACAGAGGTGCATGGGGGCGGTTCGTTCGTGTCCACCCCTTCGGGGATCACGGCGTCGGGCAATAGATAGATAGATAGAAGATTTGTTATTCCTGATTTAAAGCTATAATATTTTGATTAACATTAATATGGAAATAGCATACCAGCTTTTCTTTAGCATACTTTGAGCCTAATTAACTGACTCCGAGCCTAGTATTTTTTTTTTTCTATGTGGATGAGTGAGACAAAAGGCAACACTGCCTGTGACGAGTGCCTCCCCTAGAGTTAAAGGAGTGACAGGGTAAAACTCAAGGAACGTTCGAGTCAAAATGGGATACACGGCCTCATGTGACGCCACCTTCAGTATTACAAAAAAAACAAAAAAACAAAAAAATTACAATATATCTCAACATCCTGACTAGTCTACTTGTGGTGGAACAGGTCAAAATGGCCACACTCCTAAATGGTCACAACAACTCTACCACAATTTTAAAACTAATAAGTTTAGGTTACAATAGTATTGGTTAAGTTAGGTTAGCTTAGGAGATTAGACAGATGAGTTTGTATATGCTTTGGTGTATGGTCGTTTAGCTCATGGCCATGTACTATCATCAAAAAAGTATCCTTACTAAAATGACACGCACCATTTAGACTCCATGGACGAAGTAATATGGAAAATATTGTTTGAGCGTAGGATGGGTTGGTAGCCCAGGGGGCGGATCCACAAAGCATTTAACGATTTCGACCTTGTTCGTATCTTTGCATTACTGACCTCGCCGAAGTGTATCAGGCTCATTTCGAGCGCAGTGGAACATTTTCTTCCTCCTGAAATATGAACCTGTATTGAGATTTCGCAGCAGTGCCAAGTCTTATTCCTTGCCATGAAGAAACATTTCCGAACGAAATCTTAGCTTACCGACGTCGTAAAGTTTTGTGGCTCCGCCCCCTGGATTATAGGGCTAAGCGGTGCTCTAGATATAAGTGTATTATCAAATGGTGACACGTGATGCCTTTGTGAACATAAATACGAGAATACCACTGATGGAATTATTACTGATATTACGATGTATAGCATTGATTGATACAATATGATAAGGAACAGATGTTTTGTGACATTTCAGACAGCCAGGCTTGCCAACTATACCGAAACTGCTCGAATCGTACCCCACTTTATGAAACTCAGCGTTCACGAGAGTAAGGATACTTTTTTGTATGATAGTACATGTAGGAGTATGGCCGTTTTGACTTGAAGCCTGTGCAACATTATAAAAGATCGGGTAAGTATGTACTGCCAGGGAATATTGGTCATAGTATCCTACAAAACTTGTCTTTAAAGTTTTAAAGCTGAGTCACACAATCGTTTTTTCTAGCAACTTGGGAGCGACAAATTCATCAGGTATTTATTATAGTTCTGGAGTCGGGAAGGAGGCTATAAAAAAAAGGTAGATTTTATAGCTGCATTCTTCTATAAGTACCTGTCAGACCACAGCTGTCAAGAAGAGGTGTCCTAAAGCATATTTCTGAACTTTGGTTGAGTTCATGACTAGAGCACATTTTTGTTCCCGCTGTCATGTTAGCCTTTCTGTTTCCCATATTTTCCTTGAATGCCCCTGTGATATGGCTAATTCCCATTGCTTTCCTTTTTTGTCTCTACTCCAACGCCTTCCTCGTCTCGCTGATATTCTGTCTGAATCTCTCTTCTTTTCTATTGACTGCATCATGTCCTTCCTTCATGAATTCGGTTACTTAAAGATATTTAATCTCCTTTTTGCTTGATTCGCTTTTATTCTGATATAGTGTCATATGGCCCCAATTGCCAGTCGCTAGGAGTTCATTAATGTTATATCTTAGCCAATCAGAACCCTGATGGCAAGAAATCTCTGGTGATTAGCACCATCTTTGTGAGCTGATATTAAAATGGCAGTCGGCATATGGAATTATATGGCTCTACTCTCATTTCACTGATCAACCTAGTGAACTAGCTTGCATATTTTCTATCCTAAATGACCGAGAGCAGTTAGTCCAGCACTTTAATTGTTTCCATGACACCTTAGAGATTAACCTCTAATCCTTCTGCTTACTCCGTAAACCTTTTCTCTCCGTTTGGCTCCTCTGATCATAACCTTGTCTCAGCTACATATCTTATCTCTCCAGTACGACCATCCGATTCTCCCAGCCAGTAGCGCTTGTGGCACTTTGGGGCTTCTGACTAGGAGGCTCTTCTGCAGTATTTCTTTGATTTCCTATGGAATGATTTTTGCTTCCGTGGCCGGGGACCCTCGGAGTGTGCTGAATGCATTATCGAGGTGATCATCTCAGGCATGGAGGTATACATTCCATTTGTTTTTCTCAGTCTAGTGCAAAATCATCTTGGTTTACTCACACTTGTTCAACTGCTATCCACAATCAGGAGGAAGCATTCAATTGGTACTGTCTATTTCAAATTCACGAATATTGTACTTTCTATGTTTCTGCCTGGAATCAAGCCAAATCGAAATTTGACTCGCCAAAAACTATTTCATCAATAATACATGCTCTGAACTTTCCAATTCTAGCTCTTCCCAAGCTTTCTGGCATCTAGCCTCTCCAACAACTTTACTTTCTCCTTTTTTTCCACTCCAACTGCACGGCTGTCACTTTTTCCTCTGACAAAGCTGAACTCTTTGCCAAGGCTTTCGCTAAAAACTCCACCTCTGATGATTCGTGTGCTATTCCTCCCTCTTCAGCCTCTTCTCTCTTACTTATGCTTATAATATCCTAATCTCTTCTAAGGATGTACTTTCTAGCATTTTTCCCTCTCTGGGCTTAGTACTAAGATTGTATATGGACCAGATGGTGTCCTTCCTGTTGTACTAAAAAAAATGCTTCTGCAGCTTCCTTAACCCTCCTGGCCCGGGCTACCTCTCACATTGACCGTGTGGGCTACCCGGGCAATCTGGCCGAAAAACGTCTAGGCCTAGGCTACCGTATTTTTGTTTAGTTTAACTGCTAGAAATTTCCCACGCATCTATAAACGTAGTGCGGTTTCCAATCTGTAGACTGGCGTTGAGTAGAGCTCTCTAAGTCAACTGGTTCAGTTGTGATGACGATTTCCGTGGAGCGAATTTTGCCGCGATGTTGACAATATTGGAGCTTTTCAGACACTAATTTCGTCTGACGTCACAACAATAACATTGATCCGACGTCTCCTTATTGTTTTCGGAGGTGCGGTGACGCAACGATCGGCTTTGTTTACATGCGTTGGACGCACGGCGTTCAGACCAACCTGAATAGGCTTGAAAGCTTACTGCCTATTAATAGGACACCCGGGCTCCTGCCCTTATTTCGTGGTGTCCTTTCACACGGACACCCGGGCAGGAAGGGTTAATGGTCGCTCTAGCTGGTTATCTACTTACATGTCTTAAGAAACCGGCCAGACACAGAAGTCCCCAAGACCATATAAACGTATCTGTATGGGCATGCATTCCTTAGCTGAGCAGGGAGACTTTGACTCGAACACATACATGAGCTTCGGTGTACAAGGTTTATTTAATGTAAGTACTGTTAGTTATAATACAGATATACAATATATATAAACTTAAATACTAAAATGAGTGCGTATTTAAAGCAAGGTTTACATAGGTTTGTGAATACAAGCCCTCTGGAATACTTATAGTAAGATAGAAGTGAGTCTCTAAGTAAATTAGGTCTTATATTACAAGTTTAATAAACAAGAGGATGAGTAGAACCTGAGATAATTAAGTTTAGTATTTTTATATTGATCAGGCCGAATACAATGGCAAAATGATCAAAGTGTGGCGAGCGTGTATTGTATGGCAAAATAAAGAGAATGATCCAAAGATAAAGTAGAGGTTATTCACGGAGATGTTTAATAATTTTGGATATCAGTGAGCGTTAAATTTACTCTAAGACAGCATATAGTGGAGTTGGGAAGTTACTTTAAGACAAAATAAGGCTTCTAACAACCAGAGACAGCTTTACTCAATGTACTAAGGGTCGAAGTGGCGAACACTTTTCCCAAGTGTATCAGGGATGTCGGGATCTCGTCTCTTCTCTTCTCCCTCTGTCGGTGTAGGCTGTAGGGGGACCTGGCTGTATACTTCTTAATATTATAATTTGTCTTATTTTCACTGTTCTCCTGTTTAATAGGAATGAAAGGTATGCTGATCTCTGATCTTTCCTGAAGACTCGCAGGGGATGCCAAACGAATATGATGCAGAACAGGGGATGCTAAATTCTGTATTTGAGCAGGGTTTGCTATACTCTATATTCCCTCAGTTGAGATCCACACCAGATATGTCAAAACTAGTTTGTAGAATCTCTCAGTAGATAAGGCTCCTGGTCCAGATGAAATTCCTCCAATAGTAATTAAGAATTGCTCCTTGGTGCTCGCTTCTGTATTGGCAAATTTTTTCCGTCTGTGTACTCATACCTCATGCTTCCCAGTACCCTGGAAAGAAGCAAACATCCATCCAGTTCCTAAAAATGGTGCCTCTTCAGATCCATCAAACTACAGACCAATAGCTATAACTTCCACTCTTGGTAAAGTCTTTGAAATTATATTAAATAATCACATAATTAAGCATCTTGAGAATAATAAATTAATCAGTGATAGGCAATATGGTTTTAGACGATGTCGATCAACTGCAGACATTCTTTGCCTTCTTACGCATCAAATCAACCAAGCTACAGACCAACATGGTGAAACACATACAATAGCACTGGATATATCAAAGGCATTTGATAGAGTCTGGCATCAATCCTTATTGTCGAAGATGTCACACTACGGCCTTGCATCATTAGTTCCACTAATTTCTTCTTATCTTCATAACAGAAAAATATGTGTAATGGTAGATGGCCTTTATTCTCAATTTAACTCAATAAATGCTGGTGTTCCCCAGGGATCAGTTTTGGCCCCAACTCTGTTCCTCATTCATATCAATGATCTCATATCTACCACTCATAATCCAATACATTCCTACGCAGATGACTCAACACACCACAGTTCCTTCACATTTACCAATTCTTTCACCCAACCCGATCTTATAAATTCAAAAATAA
>CM064497.1:41707236-41727236 GCA_032716605.1 Paralithodes platypus
TCGTCTGCAGTATAGCTCTTTATGACACACTAAATCATTATTGAGGCAATAATAGCGCAATATGATTGTTAACTTGTGTTTACAACACCATTAAGGCATTTAATACAAAGTATGAATATATTTGTATCCTTAATGTCTTATGACAGGCCGAATTAAGCTATGAATAGCCTACATATGCCAGCCTAGACCTAGTGAAGGTTAATTGATGCACAAATTCATGTGCTGCGACAACACGTAGCCTACCATTAGTAGATTTTAACCCTCATTTATTGCGGAAATGTTTTATTCCAACTACTCACCACCTCTGAGTTAGATTAGGGTAGCCTATTTCCTCAACAAATTTGAAAGTATCACAGGAAAAAAATTATGAAAAGAATTACCCTAGGCCTAGCCTAAAAAAATGAATAAATAATAAACGCGTGTGAATAATTTTGTTTAGCCTAGCCTAGGCTATAACCTAGGTTCATTTTGAAAAAGTTAGGGCTATTTAGGCTAGACAAGTTAGGCCTATGTATGGTATTTTGGTTAGGCTAACAATGCCTAGCTGGGTTAGATTAGGGTAGCCTATTTTCCTCAACAAATTTGAAAGTATCACAGGACAAAATGATGAAAAGAATTACCCTAGGCCTAGCCTAAAAAATGAATAAATAATAAACGCTGTGTGAATAATTTTGTTTAGCCTAGCCTAGGCTATAACCTAGGTTTATTTTGAAAAAGTTAGGGCTATTTAGGCTAGACAAGTTAGGCCTATGTATGGTATTTTGGTTAGGCTAACAATGCCTAGCTGGGTTAGATTAGGGTAGCCTATTTCCTCAACAAATTTGAAAGTATCACAGGAAAAAAATTATGAAAAGAATTACCCTAGTAGGCCTAGTCTAAATAAAAAATAATAGGCTAGCCTATATGGTGGTGTGAATATTTTTGTTTAGCCTAGCCTAGGATATAACCTAGGTTTATTTTGAAAAAGTTAGGGCTATTTAGGCTAGAAAAGTTAGGCCTATGTATGGTATTTTGGTTAGGCTAGCAATGCCTAGCTTGGTGTAGCCTAAGCATGGTAAAGTAGAAGCCTAGCAGGTTAAGATGGTGTTTTGGCATACCGTCCTCATTGTTAACTAGCTGTTATTAGTCCCATACTGGTAATATATTTGATGATGGCAATAAGTCATGGGAGGTGAGTGGGACAAAGCCCCCCTCAACCTATAATTATTTCCCATGGCCAACTGTTGGATAATAGATTGAGGAGGCCTATGCTAGGCCTATTTTGAAAAGGTAGATAGGCCTTGAGGTGTTGTGAATACACAAAAATTACCCTAGGCCTATTTTGAAAAATTAGGCCTAGGCTAAGTCTGGCATTTTGGCTTGGCTAGAACTGCCTGTGTAGGCATAGACATAGTAAAGTCTGGCATTTTGGTTTGGCTCGCCCTGTCTAGGTGTAGACATGGTATAGTAGAACAATATACTGTGGTTAAGGTATAAATAATACACTCCCAACTAGCCTAACATATGATATCAATGATCAATCCGTCGAAAATCCTTTAACTTGGGCCACTAACAGGCTTCCCTGTAGCCTAGCTAGGCTAATTTCTTATCATCAATTCACAAGATACTCTATTCTTCTTCCTGCTGGCTGTGGTGGATCGAATTAGCCATGCTAAACAATGACAAGCTCATAAATTAAAGTATATTAGGTTCTTCTTGGCGCTTCAGTCATGTGGGTGACATATTGTTTATTTACAAAGGCCAAGCGCCTGATTGGTCAAGAGAAGCCTCGGTGAAAATAACCGAAAGGGAGCCGTAAGGGAGCTCAACGATGCGTTCGTGAATACACCTTCCGCACTCCCTTAGGAACGATCGTAGGTTGCTGTACGACATCGCACGCTACGACCGTTAGTGAATCTGGGTCCAGGCCCCCTCTCAGCAGCCCTCACCTCTCTCCCTCTCCCTCTCAGCCGCCCTCACCTCTCACCTCTCTCCCTCTCACCTCTCTCCCTCTCACCGCTCTCCCGCTCTCCCGCTCACCGCTCTCCCGCTCACCGCTCTCCCTCTCACCGCTCTCCCTCTCCCTCTCACCGCTCTCCCTCTCCCTCTCACCTCTCTCCCTCTCACCGCTCTCCCTCTCACCTCTCTCCCTATCCCTCTCACCTCTCTCCCTCTCACCTCTCTTTCCCTCTCACCTCTCTCTCCCTCTCACCTCTCTCCCTGTCACCTCTCTCCCTCTCATGTCTCTCCCTCTCACCTGTCTCCCTGTCACCTCTCTCTCCCTCTCACCTCTCAGCCGCCCTCACCTCTCTCCCTCTCACCTCTCTCCCGCTGACCTCTCTCCCTCTCACCTCTCTCTCCCTCTCACCTCTCTCTCCCCCTCACCTCTCTCTCCCTCTCACCTCTCTCTGTCTCACCTCTCTCTCTCCCTCACCTCTCTCTCCCTCTCACCTCTCTCCCTATCCCTCTCACCTCTCTCTCCCTCTCACCTCTCTTTCCCTCTCACCTCTCCCTATCCCTCTCACCTCTCTCTCCCTCTCACCTCTCTCCCTATCCCTCTCACCTCTCTCTCCCTCTCACCTCTTTCCCTCTCACCTCTCTTTCCCTCTCACCTCTCTCTCCCTCTCACCTCTCAGCCGCCCTCACCTCTCTCCCTCTCACCTCTCCCTCTTACCTCTCTCCCGCTGACTTCTCACCTCTCTACCTCTCTCCCTCTCACCTCTCAGCCACCCTCACCTCTCTCCCTCTCACCTCTCTCTCCCTCTCACCTCTCTCTCCCTCTCACCTCTCTCTCCCTCTCACCTCTCTCTCCCTCTCACCTCTCTCCCTCTCACACCTCTCTCTACTACACCTTCCTCCTGCTGTTTCCTGCCCTCTCACCTCTCTCCCTCTCACACCTCTCACCTCTCTCCCACTCTACTACACCTTCCTCCTGCTGTTTCCTGCCCTCTCACCTCTCTCTACCTCTCACCTCTCTCCCTCTCACCTCTCTCCCTCTCTACTACACCTTCCTCATGCTGTTTCCTGCCCTCTCACCTCTCTCTACCTCTCATCTCTCTCCCTCTCACACCTCTCTACCTCTCACCTCTCTACTACACCTTCCTCCTGCTGTTTCCTGCCCTCTCACCTCTCTCTACCTCTCACCTCTCTCCCTCTCACCTCTCTCTCCCTCTCACCTCTCTCTCCCTCTCACCTCTCTCCCTCTCTACTACACCTTCCTCCTGATGTTTCCTGCCCTCTCACCTCTCTCTACCTCTCACCTCTCTCCCTCTCACCTCTCTCTCCCTCTCACCTCTCTCCCTCTCTACTACACCTTCCTTCTGATGTTTCCTGCCCTCTCACCTCTCTCTACCTCTCACCTCTCTCCCTTTCTACTACACCTTCCTCCTGCTGTTTCCTGCCCTCTCACCTCTCTCTACCTCTCACCTCTCTCCCTCTCTACTACACCTTCCTCCTGCTGTTTCCTGCCCTCTAACTATCCCTCATCATCTTTACTGGCTCTCACGTCCACCGATTTCCGACCCCCTGCATTACTTGTCTCTCTCCTGGGGGACGAGAATACTTTATGTAACCCAGTTCTGAGCATTCGTACACTCTAAGACACGAATGCTGGCTCTTTGCATCTCCTTGGGCGGATTAATCTATGTTTTATTAATTTCACCACAACACCAAACACCTCCAATGAAATTAATGACAGAAATTAATGAAAGCATATTATGTGATCCACCAGGACTCGAACCCGGGTTATCACACACATATTTTTAGACACTTTAACCATTTCACCACCAAGACAGTTTTCAGATGTTAAGATGTTTGCCCCATTAGTTAGTCGATTTTAAGACCTTTCGCCCCATTTCTTCGTCAATATTTAGACCTTTCGTGCTATTTAGGTGTCGACTTTTTTTCCCTGGCGAACGATAGTGAGCCTGTAATGTTGGAAGAATCGGCCTTCGGCTGGAACATTTTTCTGCCGAAATATTTACAAATTCATCTAGAAGGGGGATCTAATGGATGATTTTTTTTTGTTTTAATTGATGGAGATTAGGGAGGAAACTAGAAACATAACGAATACATGCAAAAATCGCTCAAAAAGTGAACCATCTCCCCTTAAGGAGAGATTTCCACTTGAGGGATTTTTTTTCTGTACCCCTTTCTCGCTCATGTTTAGCCCCATTGCTTTTTAGATTTTAAGACGCTCGCCCCCTTTAGTTTGGCGATTTTAAGAACATTCGCCGCATTTCTGTCAATTTTAAGAACTTTCGTGCCATTTAGGTGTCGATTTTTTCCTGGCGAGCGATAGCGAGCCTTTAATTTGAGAGGAACCGGCCTTCGGCCGGGAAATTTTTCTACTGAAAAATTTACAAATTTATCTTGAAATGGGGTCTAGGGGGTGTAATTTTAAGCTTGATGGAGTTCTAGGGAAGAAACTAAATACCTCCCCTTAAACCAACTGGCTCCCGGGGTCGCCAAAACCTCCCTTTCTTGTTTACGCCGACATTTACGAGGGTGAGATTGAGAGGCCAGCACTCCGGAGAGGGCCTGGGTATAGTGATGGTGGGTTAGTGGTGGTGGTGGTGATGGTGATGATGATAGTGATGGAGGCTCTCTTCCTTAGTTGTGTAAGAGAGAGGGGGGCTTATACTTAGTGCTGCTGCCTCCACACACATCAATGTCAGGGGGTATATCATAAACTATTATTTTTAGCCCTGCCCCAGGATCCTTCACTCTGCATACTCGTTCACACATACTGTACACATGCATACCAATATATATATTATATATATATATATATATATTTAGGGGAGGTGTGGTGGAGTGGTCTTGCCACTGGCCTGGTAATCCAAAGGTCCCGGGTTCAAATCCCGATGTATCAATGGGAAGATATTATTGGGATGGAATTTGTGCTGTACCTGGTATCAGTGCATTACCACAAGCCCACCGAAACGTCAATAAAATACCCTCATTGTTCCCTGATTAAATAGCACTGTATGAATATTCCCATATTCAAAATATGCTATAGGGGTGCAATGCCTGGTGAGTTATCTGCTCAACAGGTGGCGTTGTGTGTGTGTAAGTGTGAGAGTCCGAGTGTAGGTGGTGAGACAGTGAAGCACGGGAACGAGGTGGCCGTTTCGGGCCATGAGTGAGCACCGTGCCTCATGTGAAGGCAAGATGGCAGGTGCTCGTTGTACTCTACGTGCTTCACATGTCTCACTCCCTAGACTGGAACAAGACCTCACGGGCTTCACTGTTCATTGTAAAGCGGTGAATGTTAAGGCTCTCAGCCTATGCCCGAGAGGAAGTAAGTTGGAATATAGAAAAAAAAAAAAAAAAAAAAATATATATATATATATATATATATATATATACCCTGTATAGAATTTTTTAAATAATTAATTTATATATGTATGTATTTATGTATATTGTATGTGCTTCTGTATGCTTCTTTGAAGGGGGGGGGGGGGTAGAATGGAAATATGAATTGTTTAGGTAAATAATACCTACATGACGGAAAAACGTATTTATTGTAATGACATGCCAAGTTTCGACTGTCTTTGGAATCTTCTTCAGGTGTGAGGGAGAAGAGTTCAAGGTGTAGTTAATGTACCGCTCAGAGAAAATGGGAGGGGTGGGGGAAGGGAATGAGATGGAGACAGGAGGGAAGGACATGGAGGGGGAGTGGGGGAGTAGAGTGAGTGTGTGTGTGGGGGGGGGGGGGGGGTTAAGACATGAACGACATCCACAACATTAAGTACTACACATAATCTATATTTTATTAATTTCACCACAACACCAAACACCCTCAATTAAATTAATTAAAGTATATATGATCCGCCAGGATTCGAACCCGGGTTATCACACACAGATTTTTGCCACCTTAACCATTACACCACCAGGACGGTTAAAGGTTTATGCACACGCCTACGACTTATTATCCATTCTCGAATACTGGATATTAATCTAATCATGTTCATACTCCCACCGCACAATGGTAGCCTAATGTTTAAGTGAGAGGAAAGCATATTCATGGGGCACAGATCATATAGACCGGCCTCGCTACGAAATATCCCTGAACCTACTGATAATCTATATTTTATTAATTTCACCACAACACCAAACACCCTCAATGAAATTAATTAAAGTATATATGATCCGCCAGGATTCGAACCCGGGTTATCACACAGATTTAACCATTAAAGCAGGAACTATAACATTATTACAGGCTAACAACCAAAACTCTCTTTTTAGTCTTCTTATAATCTAGTGCAAAATGTTTACTGTATCAGTGCCGTTCCTTAAGGGGGGTCACCGGATTTTTAGATCTTTCTCTCCTTTTCTCTCTTTCCCTGGCTTGTATCCATTCGGCCCCATTCAGCCAACTGTTTTAAGACGTTTATCCCCATCCAGGTATCGATTTCTTCCTGGCGAGCGATAGCGAGCCAGCATTGTATGGAAAAATCCGGCTTCGCCGGAGAAATTTTTCCATTGGAAAAATTTACAAATTTAGCTTACTGTCAACACAAAAATATATATATGATGGCTCACTACCGCTCGCCAGGAAAATATTGACACCTGGATGGGGCTAAAAGTTTTAAAACAGTAGGCTGAATGGGGCCAAATGGATACAAACCAAAGAGAACGGGAGAGAAAAAGAAAAGTAGCGAGGTGGGCTTCTTTAAAAACTCGTCAATGTTTATATTGCTACTACGTACATATCTTCTTAGAACATTTACTAACAGACGTAGCTTCGGAACGTGTTTAAGGTGTTTTCTGCCTTTCTCATTCACGAATTTTCGAAACTACGCTAAATAAATATGGATTATAAATAGGTATGATAAATAGGGTACGTAAAGTGTCCATACCAATTTATCCATTACCAGAGCATTGGTGATAAGAAAATAAAATTAAACGCTATATCAACTGCTTAGAAGTATACAGTTCTCCGTGTACCATAAATCCTTAACACTATCTGGTGCAATATCTCGAGGTTTATAAATATCTTGTTTATAATTTTTGAGGGCGTTGGTTGCATTTGACATTTTCAAGCAATGTATTCTTAGTTGCCCATAGACTAAACATAAACAAAAAAACACAGACCCCTTCAACCTTAAAACACACACACACACACACACGCACCATAGACCCATTTCAAGGTAAACCTATGCAGTTTTTGGGTAGAAAAATATCCCGACCAAAGGCCGGTTTCTTGTGTAATGTAGGCTCGCTTTCGCTCGCCCAGAGAAATCGATGCTTGGATGGGGTGAAGTGTTGTATAATTGACAGACAAATCAGGTGAAGCGTCATCAAATTTCAGTACTAGTGCAGTGAGAAAAAAAAATCGAAAATGTTTTGCCTCGTACCAAATAAGCTTAACCCTCGGGGCCCGGGCTGCCTTTCCAAATGACGGAGGTCGTATCCGGGCGATCTGGCTGAAAATCAACAAAAGTAAACTAAGGCTAATCTCGCTTAATATATTACCTACATTAATGAAAGATATATAGAAATGTGCGCCTTACCTTGCCGCGTAGAATGGCATTGAGCAGAGCTCTCTAGCTCAACTGGTTCCGGAGTGATGGTGATGGAAGTGGAGATAACTTTTGCCGCGTATTTACCTCGGCGCGTCCGAACACTCAACCGCGGCCCCGGGTACGACGCCCAGTTGCACTCGTCGCTCCACCCGCAATTATGCCGGGAAGCGATTTGATAGTGTTTTATTGTTTATTATGCCATTAATTATAGTTATTATGTTATTTTCACTCAATAAAGTTATTTACATGAAGTTATTTGTGTCTCTGTCACTTATTACTTAGTTTTATTATTATTATTATGATTATTAGTGTCACTTTCACTGGACTTTGATAGTTGATGGTGTCATTTTCCCTTTTATGTATTGTTAGGTAAGCTAATAATATATAGTGTCACTTTCACTTGTTCATATTGTTACGAAGGCACTTATTATTACTTATGTGTGTCTCTTTCACTTATACTTAGTTTTATTATTATTATAGAGTCACTTTCACTGGACTATGATAATTGATAGTGTCATTTTCCCTTTTATGTATTGTTAGGTAAGCTAATAATATATATAGTGTCACTTTCACTTGTTCATATTGTTATGAAGGCACTTATTATTACTTATGTGTGTCTCTTTCACTTATACTTAGTTTTATTATTATTATTATAGTGTCACTTTCACTGGACTATGATAATTGATAGTGTCACTTTCACTGTTATTGTCACGGGCACTTCAAAATTATTGGAGAGTGTGAAACTCATTGAAGCACCGTCCAGCACACAGTGCCACTTCACACTCGAGACATTCCCATGTGGTTTGGCTCACTTTGCGGGGTCTGCGAAATGTGTGGCTGCACACATAGCACCTCTTCTGACTCCTAACTGCACTACCTGGTGCTTTGAAAGGAAGGGGGTTGAACTGGTGCCTCCTGAAGAAGTCTGCACACCCCGTTCTGTCCAGCTGGCCTGGTCCTTGTAGTGGTCTCCCAGGTTCCGCATGCTTAGCCAGGAGCTCAAGTATCACTTGCTTGTGGAACTTCCGCAGGGACTTGTACTGCTTGGCTCCTGGAGTCCTCAGATGGTAGATGTTGTAGGCATTGAGGACCGACATATCTACCGTATGCAGGATAAACTTCTTGTACTACCTGCAAGATGTTCGCAGGCAGTCAATGAAGCCCATCTGCATGTCGGACTTGTCAACGAGGCGCATGTTGAGGTTGTAATCCAGGACAGCAGCTGGTTTCTGGACGGGGTTCCTGGTTCTTCGGTCCACCTTCCCTGTGGCGACCATCTGGGCCTTGTGGCATGTGCTGAGGAGGTTGACCTTCCGCTGGTCATGCCAGTGGATGGAGAGGATGGGGCCACTCTTCTTGTGGAAGATGTCCGTCTTCTTCGTCTTGGTTGGGTAGCCTGGCATGCCCTTCCTCTTGGCCTTGACTGTGCCGACAGTTCCGGTCTTGCGGTCATGGAGGTACTTGGTCAGGATAGGCGACATGTAGTAATTATCTGTGTAGAGGATGTGGTTTTGATTGAAGTGCCTCTCCATCATCTTCTTCACTACAGCGCCACCAAAACCAATAAGGGGGTCAGTCACAATTTCTCCACCCTTGCCGCTGTACACCACAAAGTCCAGCACATACCCCGTCTTGCAGTCGCAGAGGACGAAGAGCTTGATGCCGAAGCGGTGTCTCTTGGACGGGATATACTGTCGGAAGTGCAGCCTACCACGGAACAGGACCAGAGACTCGTCGAGGCACATCTTCTGGAAAGGAATCAGGTAGGTGGTGAATCGATGACGTATCATGTCATACAGCTTCCTGATCTTCCATAATGAGTCGGGAAGGTGGACTGCCATGTTGTTTGTCAGGTGGAGATAGGAGAGGATGTCTAAGTACCTGTCCCTGGACATGTACTTGCCAAATGCTGGAGTCATTATGAGGTCGCCAGTGATCCAGTAGTCTGCCAGAGCGTGCTTCCTGATATGTGTCATCAGCATTGTGAGTGCCAAGAACACATATAGTTCTGCCAAAGTGACAGCTTTCCATGCCACCATCTTGGCACTGGTCTTCCTCCCAAGAAAGTTGGCACAGATCTCATGATGGTTGTTGGTCTCCTCGATGAGGTATTCCATGACTTCATTGTCATAGAAGCCACAGAAAAGTTCACTGTGGGTAGCATGTGGGCCACAGGGAAATGTTGGTGACACCCCGGAACCCCTCTGTACCTCGTCAAAGGCAGGACAATCTGGCTCAAAATCAGCCCTATCTGTCCACACAAACAGGTCGGATGCTGATGCTCGAGCACGTGGAGGTACAGCAGGCACACGCCCTGGACGCCCTGGCACACGTCCTTGGCCACGCGGACGCCCTGCACGCTCCCGCCCACGCCCAGGGGCAGCGGCGTCGGCAGACTGACCACGTCCACGACCTCGCCCTCTAACTCGTCTTGTCGGGACTTCCTCTTCCTGTTCCTGTTCCTGTTCCTGTTCCTGTTCCTCTTCCTCCTCAGGCGACGTCAGGTCATCTGGGCCAATGTTGGGGTCGTCAGCATCCTCTTCAGGAGACAATTCGGGTGAAGAAGTGACCGGGCGTCTGGGGCGCGGGAGGCTGCGGGAGGTTCAACAATGGGAGCCTAGGCCTCGGGAGTTGGGCTCCTTTTGCGGCGAGCCGAGGGCTTCTCCGCATCAAATAATGCTCTGCGGTGTGTTGAGGGCTGTGGCACACTACTAATACCACTTGAAGGGGCCCTTTGCTCATCCTGAAGGAGAGATGAAGCCGAGGGCTGTGGGTGACCCACGTGGCATCCCGGGTCAAGGCGTCAGGACAAAGGAATGCGGGTGGTTGCTAGACCAGGGTCGGGGTCACTATCACTGTCTTCCGCTTCCCTAGCCTTTTCTGCTGCTGCCCTGCGTGCTTTTTTAGCTGCACTTTTCACCAAAGATTGTTTATAAAAATATTTGCCCACTTTCAAGGGCATACGGGCAGGCAAAGGGGAAGATCCTGGGCTAGGGCTAGGCCTAGGCTTACCTAGCAAAGATGGCGAGGGGGTAGGCCTAGGTTCTAGCACACTTGGAAGTTCAATAGCACCTTCCTGAAACACTTCCTCATCAGGATCATCACTACTGTCTCCCCCCTCAAATAAATCCACATTATCGTCGTCTCCAAAGCCAACGAAATCGTCATCTTCGCTTGCACTTATAAATTGTTCTTTGTCCACCAAGCTTTCGCCACTGCTCTCTTAAATATCAAAAAGTTCTCGCTGTATAGCACTATCACTCAACAAACGCTTCACTTTCTTTCGTTGAGCTTTCTTCTCGGTTGCAACAGGCGTCGAAGTTGCGAGCGGGGTAGCAGTGGGGCGCGCGGGAGGTTGCACCGAATCGGACGCGTCGGAATTCATTTTTTCACTATAACTCGCTATGGCGGCCACGTAGAAACTGATAACGGTAGTAGTTGAGGCTTGGTGGTGCTGCGATCGCCCCTGCAAAGTAATATTTGGCCGCGCGAATTTTGAAGCACGCTTTCAAGCACAGGGATTTTATAAGGACACCCGGTCTCCTGTCAATCTTCCGCGGTGTCATTTTAAAATGCTGCCCGGGCTGGAAGGGTTAAGGAGAAAGGAACAACTCATCCATGCTTAGACAGGAGCAGATCAAAACGGCCACACTACTAAACAGTCTTGATGGTTATGTTGGTTAGATTAGGCTAGGATTGGTTAAGCTAGATTAAGGTCGGATTGGTTAGCTTAGTTACATGCAATCTCTCTCCCTTCGCCGCAATGTTGCATCTCTCTCGCTATTCTATCACTACTACAATAATCAGTGTTCCTCGGAGCTTTCCAAGTGTATCCCACCTCCTCTACGTAGGGTACGTAGTACCCGGCTTGCAACACAATCCCACCCCTACTCTGTGTAACTCTCCAACCCAAGAGTGAAATGCTATTCTCAGACTTTCTTCTATTCAACTGATAAGCTCAGGAACTCTCTACCAGAATCAGTCTTTCCCTCTTCCTATGACTTAAATTGCTTCAAACACCATGTGTCCAGGCATTTTAGCTCGAACGTCCCTTGATTTTGGCCCTGTCACTCTTTTCAAAACTGGGGGAATCACTTGCTGCAGGCAGTTATGCCTTTTGTCTCCCTCACTCACTTAGAAAACAAAACAAAGTTAGCTTAGTTTGTATTAGGCTAGGATTGGCTAGATTAGGTTAGTTACCGTCTTGATAACGTAATGATTAGTGCGCGGCATTTCGATGTGAGTATTCCTTGGTTCGAAGCCTTGGAGTACCACATGAATTCATTAGTTTCATTGCTTTCATTCATTAGGTGTATATGTAAGTTAATTGGTGGGTTGGTAATAATATGAATCAGGTTAGGTTAGATTAGGGTAGGAATGGTTATACGAAGTTATTGTAAATTACTTTAGGTTGTTGTTGTTGTTGTTCCCCAAGCTGCCTGGCCGAACAGCCCCAAGGCCCCGAGCAAGGCCAAGGCCATAACCGAGCGCCCCCACAGAATCCTCCCTGCCTACCTCAATAAAGCCTGGGTGACCGAAGCCACTCCATGGCGGGGAGCTGAGGAGGGTGCGGAAACGCCCGGGAAACCAAAGCCCCACCCAGGGCCCTGTGCCCCTCAGCAATTATGAAGAGAAAGTTGAGGGGCAAAGGAAAAAATGTGACGCTTTGGCTTCCAATCTTGGTAGATTGGGAGGTCAATCCACGGAAAAGACGCCGTCACTTGAGATCTAGGAAATACATAAGTAAAAGGAACAGTCAGAGTATGCTATGGGTATGGCAGAGATCGCTCAGTTCTCACTCTGATAGACCAGCCCATCACCACATGACTAGAACCCAATCCTCTCAGCATCAGCTAGGAAAGGCCCTAGAAACCCGCCTTTGGCGGGGGGATAGCTCCCCTATTTCAACCCCTTTCGGGGTTAGGCACCCGCCCAGGTTAAACTAGATTATGGTAGGCTTGGTTAGATTAGGTTTAATTAGGTTTGATGAGAAAAACATTAAATAATGTTAGGTTCAGGTTGTGGCCGTTTGGTTTTTCTTGGATACTTTCTGTTCACTCTATTAGTTTGGACATTTTGAGACGTTTCACTTCAATGGCTTGGAAACTATAGGACACTTCATCCAGGTTTCGATTTTTTTTTTCTGGGTGATCGATAGCTAGCCTGTAATTTTGGAGTAACCGCCCTTTGACCGGCACATTTTCCACTGAAAATTATAGAAAATATCTTGAAGGGGTCTGGGGGACGTTTAATTAATTTTAATGGGGATTGGTGAGGCCTTTTGCTTCGCCAAGTGAAGGAAACTAAAAGTTAATTTCTAGTAGATGGCAAACTAATTAAAACCATTAATAATAAAATAAAGTTAGTATCATAGTAACCCTTAAGGGGGGATGGGCCGGTTTTCTGGACCTCCTTCTCCCTAATGTTTGGCCCCATTAGTTTTGAGATTATAAGACGTTCGGCCCATTAGTTTGGCGATTTTAACACCTTTCGCCCCATTTTGTTGTCAATTTTAAGACTTTTCGTGCCATTTAGGTGTCGAATATTTCCTGGCGAGCGATAGCGAGCTTGCAATTTTAAGAGGAACCGGCCTTCGGCCGGGATATTTTTCTACCGAAAAATGTACACATTTATCTTGAAGGGGGGTCTAAGGGGTGTTTTTCTAAGCTTGATGGAGGTCTAGCGAGGAAACCAAAACAAATATTAATAAATTAATTAATAGACCAAACAAACGGCCAGTCTCCCCTTAAGACATCACAGGAGATAATGTTAACCCCTTCAGCACCATGACGCCTTTTTAAGTGTGATGCTCGCTAAAATTAGATGATTTTATGCATTTTAAGAAAGATCTATGTTACTAAGAGGGATTATTGAGATCGTATTTACTCCTTTGAGCCGTATAACTAGATTACAAATACAAGAAAATCGTCTAATGGCAACCAGATTACGATGGAAATTACGTATTGGTTTGAAGGGGTTAAGACTATGGCCGTTTGTTTTCTCTTTCTCTCCCTCTCTCTTTGGCTTGTATCCATTCGGCCCCATTCAGCCTATTGTATTAAGACGTTTACCCCCATCCAGGTGTCAATATTTTTCTGGCGAGCGTTAGCGAGCCAGCATATATATATTTTTGTTTTGACAGCAATCTAAATCTGTACATTTTTCGATAGAAAAATTTCTCCGGCGAATCCGGATTTCTCCATAAAATGCTGGTTCGCGAAGAAATTGACACCTGGATGGGGATAAACGTCTTAAAGCAGTTGGCTGAATGGGGCCGAATAGATACAAGCCAAAGAGAGAGGGAGAGAAATAGAAAAAAGCGAGGTGGGTTCCCTTACGTATCTCTAGCTAGTCTTCCACCCATAGTCCTTGTTCTTATTGATATGCGTATTGTGTTATTGGCCTCTCGTTGTATTTATATACCTCTTGTTATACGGATAGGTCATTAGTGTACATTGTTGATTTGCTAACATTAGACGATATTCTTCGGGTTAGGAAAGACGTGTCATTATCAAGAGGGATAAAACTTACTTGCTGAGCTCCTTCTGACTTACTTTATTTACTTAGTTAGTTACTTTACTATTTACTTATTTACTGACCTACTCACTTACTTACCGATTTACTTACTGACCCACTTATTTGCGTACTTACTTACTTACTTCCCTATTTACTTAGTTACTGATATACCTACTAGGCTACTTACTTATTAACTGACCGACTTACTTACCGATTTACTTACTTACTTCCCTATTTACTTAGTTTCTGATATACTTACTTGGCTACTTACCTATTAACTGACCAACTTACTTACCGATATACTTACTTATTTCCCTATTTACTTAGTTACTGATATACTTACTTGGCTACTTACTTATTAACTGACCGACTAACTGACCGATTTACTTACTTATTTCCCTATTTACTTACTTTCTGATATACTTACTTGGCTACTTACTTATTAAATGACCGACTTACTTACCAATTTACTTACTGACCCACTTATTTACCTACTTACTTACTTACCTACTTACCTATTTACTTATCTACTTACTTAATCACTTACGCCTTCAGTACGATATGCCATGCTGTCTTGTATTACACTAGACGATATATTACGCTTCTGAAAGTCCTCTTGCAGTCAAAGGGTTAACATTAGCCCATCCGACTTTTGGGGGGTTTACTAGGTACGTGATTATGTTGCAGGGTGAGTGAGTGTTTTGATCGTGTTTGCTATGTTCGACGAATATTTATCGAATTTACCTCCTATGCTAAATACAAGGCATCCCAATTCCACTTTAAAAAAAAAAAAAAAAAAAAAAAAATCCGCCTAGCATTGCAAGCTAAATTGTTCGGTAAACAATATGTCAAGGCCAAAGGCTTGTTTCTCCGAATATGTTAGCTCGCTATCGCTCGCCCGGAAATATCAGACACTTGAATGGGTAAAAACGTCTTAAAATCAAAGTTGTGGATTGCAACGTCTTAAACCACCAAACTCACATTACGTCTATCTATCTATTGCCTGACGCCGTGATCCCCGAAGGGGTGGCCACGAACAAACTGCCCCCATGCACCTCTGTCCCCAGTCAATATACGCCCCTCCCCCCAACCAGCACCGCCTTCGTTCATATACTTCCTCACTCCATCCTTCCACCTCTCCTTCGGTCTACCTCTCCCTCTCTGTCCTTCCACTTCGCTCTCGTACACCCTCTTAGTCATTCTCTCGCTTTCCTTACGTTCCATATGGCCGAACCATCTCAAGTTGTTCCTTTTCACACTTTCCAGTACATCTACCTCCACACCACACCTCCTTCTTACTTCTTCATTAGTCTGTCTATCCCTCCATGTAACTCTGCACGCACTTCTTAAGTAATTAATTTCCACTGCTCTCACTCTTGGTCTGAGTCTCTCAAACAACGTCCATGCTTCGCTTCCGTAAGTCAGTGTCGGGATTACCACACTGTCATACAAGGACTTCTTCACTTCCATACTGACCACCCTATTTCTTGTTACTGCTTTCAGCGTTCCTACAACCCTCTTCCCCCGTTGTACCCTCTCCCGCACTTCTTCATCCATAGTCCCATCTTGACTCAACACACTGTTATATATGGTTATTTTGGGGGGTATTTTTGTTTATTTGATGACATTTTGGGAAGGCGTGTGTTGTTAGCCTGAGGGGTAAACTGGAATACATTGCTCGAAAAAGGCATAACAACAAGTCCACAATAATAAAAGGCATAACAACAAGTCCACAATAATAAAAGGCATAACAACAAGTCCTCAATAATAAAAGGCATAACAACAAGTCCTCAATAATAAAAGGCATAACAACAAGTCCTCAATAATAAAAGGCATAACAACAAGTCCTCAATAATAAAAGGCATAACAACAAGTCCTCAATAATAAAAGGCATAACAAGTCCTCAATAATAAAAGGCATAACAACAAGTCCTCAATAATAAAAGGCATAACAACAAGTCCACAATAATAAAAGGCATAACAACAAGTCCTCAATAATAAAAGGCATAACAACAAGTCCTCAATAATAAAAGGCATAACAAGTCCACAATAATAAAAGGCATAACAACAAGTCCTCAATAATAAAAGGCATAACAACAAGTCCACAATAATAAAAGGCATAACAACAAGTCCTCAATAATAAAAGGCATAACAACAAGTCCTCAATAATAAAAGGCATAACAACAAGTCCTCAATAATAAAAGGCATAACAACAAGTCCTCAATAATAAAAGGCATAACAACAAGTCCACAATAATAAAAGGCATAACAACAAGTCCTCAACAATAAAAGGCATAACAACAAGTCCTCAATAATAAAAGGCATAACAACAAGTCCACAATAATAAAAGGCATAACAACAAGTCCTCAATAATAAAAGGCATAACAACAAGTCCTCAATAATAAAAGGCATAACAACAAGTCCACAATAATAAAAGGCATAACAACAAGTCCTCAACAATAAAAGGCATAACAACAAGTCCACAATAATAAAAGGCATAACAACAAGTCCTCAATAATAAAAGGCATAACAACAAGTCCTCAATAATAAATAAACATATCCTAACAACCCTTAAGATGTCGAACCACATAATGTTAAGGTATCTCGTATTCTGTATTCCATAGTGGATTCCAAAGTCCTTAACCTCTTCATTACCGGTGATGTCCTTTTAACCATATTATGGCTACCATTAGACTATTTTATTCAGGAACAAATGGGCCTCCAGCACCTAACAGGCATCCAACTATCTCACTTAACCCTTTTTACTACCACAGATCCTTCTTAACACCTTACGAGCGGCCTATGCGGTTTATTATATGTACCGCACAGCGGGGTGTTTTTAGCCAAAATAGGGCTGTTTACGTGATCATTTTCATGCCTAAATAAGACCCAGAACGTAAAACAAGTACCTATCCCTGAAAGGGCATAAACAGAGCTTTCGAATGACACCATAACGATCCTTGTATGATGGATAGTTTTCTTGCAATAACCGTGCAACGCGAGTGCAAAAAGCAGGTAATTCGGTACTTTCGGTACATAATTGAGTATGTAGCGAGTGAGAGAGGGAGGAGGGAGCTGAGATTTGTGTCAGTAGGTTCGCCGCGGTGGTCTGGAGCAGTCATACGCTCGCTAGACTCTCTCTCTCAGCCACATTACGTGCTGAAATTGCCACTCGACCTATGTCGAGCGCCGCCACATAGTCCAGCTTTTTTTAACTCGACTTATGTTGCTCGCCGCTAATTAAGGGTTAAGCTGCACACAAATGTCTACATTTAGCTAGAATATAAAAAAGAAACGTCGCCGGTACGGAAGGGTTAACCCTTAGACTGCCAGAAGCCTTTCTTGAGATTAATAGAATCGTCTAGTGTTAACCGGAAGACAAGACCATAAAGCCGGTGTCACACGGGGGCATATATTGGATACGTAGGTCGGTGTCGCTTTATCGGATTCAAAATATACTGATTAAAAGGCTATTATTCGATCAACGCTATTTCCATTATGACGTTATTTTAAAGTTTGTACCTTATAATCATGAAGAGAAACCTTGAAACATGAATAATTGACAAAATACTAAATACTAGACTGTTCAAGTTTTGTAGATGCCAGACTGTCATCGTACTGAATGAGTTGTTCAAAGGAGTTTTAAACCACCATGTACAGTACATGAAGCGTCTTTCTTGAGCTTCACAAAATCGTCTAATGTTAGCCAGAATAATAGTAATATGCGGACGTCACCAACGACATGAAGCTGTGTGGTGGGATGATAGAACTCTCTCTCTCTCTCTCTCTCTCTCTCTCTCTCTCTCTCTCTCTCTCTCTCTCTCTCTCTCTCTCTCTCTCTCTCTCTCTCTCTCTCTCTCTCTCTCTCTCTCCCTCTCTCTCCCTCTCTCTCTCTCTCTCTCCTCTCTCTCTCTCTCTCTCTCTCTCTCTCTCTCTCTCTCTCTCTCTCTCTCTCTCTCTCTCTCTCTCTCTCTCTCTCTCTCTCCAAACCTCTTAGACTTCTTCCACGATATCCTCAACCTCTACGATGAGAGTAAAGCTGTAGATATTATATACCTTGATTTTCAAAAGGCCTTTGACAAAGTTCCCCACAAACGTTTACTGCTAAAACTAAAAGCGCATGGAATACAAGACGGTGTGTTGAAATGGATAGAAAATTGGCTCAGCAACAGAAAGCAAAGGGTAGTCATAAACGGTAAGGCATCTAAATGGACCAATGTAAGTAGCGGGGTACCCCAGGGATCGGTACTAGGACCAATTCTCTTTCTAATTTACATCAACGACATAGATGAGGGTCTCACCTGCACAATCTCAAATTTGCTGACGATACAAAAATTGCAAATAGCGTACTCTCAAAAGAACAAGTTGACGATATGCAACACAATCTAGATAAATTATCATGTTGGGCCCAAATTTGGCAAATGAGTTTCAATGCGGATAAATGTAAAGTACTACATGTCGGATACCTAAATGAGAAAGCAAACTATTCGATGAATGGCACTCAGCTTAAGAATGTAAACAGAGAAACTGATCTGGGAGTAACAATATCGAGTAACCTAAAACCGAGTCAACAATGTTCAGAAGTTGTTAAGAAGGCAAACAAAATAATTGGCTTTATAGGCAGGTCATTTGAGCATAAATCCAAAGAAGTTATCCTAACCCTTTACAATTCCTTAGTCCGCCCTCTTCTGGAATACTGCGTTCAATCCTGGTGCCCTTATTACCAAAAAGATATAAACAAGCTAGAACGAGTTCAACGTAGAGTTACCAAAATGATACCTAGCCTAAAGAACAAACCATACGAAGAGCGTCTTAGAGAATTAAATCTATTTCCTTTAACCCAGCGCAGATTAAGAGGCGACTTAATTCAAGTGTTCAAAATCATCAAAGGCATCGACAATATGAACTGTAGTAAGTACTTCACTATCGACCAATCTAATTACACGCGGGGAAACGGTTGCAAAATTATTGGTAAATCTTTTAACTCGCACGAATCTAAGAATTTCTTCTTCAATCGAGTTGTCAACTTGTGGAATGGGCTTCCCCGAGACGTTATAGACTGCAGCACCGTTGATTCATTTAAATTCCGCCTAGACAAATATCTCGCATCAAACCCGCGACTGACTGCGTTTGTAAATGAATAACTTTATCCTCCCCTCAGTTACTAACCCATATGTCCCCTACTAACTTCCTAGTCCTGCCACGTTAGTGGCAGGGCAGTAGTTCCCTTTCCAATGTTCCCTTACCCACTCTAAACCACTGTTTGGACACTTGATCCTCTGTGTTTTGGAGGACAAGCAGCCTAGAAGGGTCACTAGATCTGTTGTTGCTTGATTTCCTTTGTACTCCTTTGTACTCCATATGTAACTTTTATACTTTCTCTTCAGCAAACTTTGTGTTCACACTTCACGTCTTCTTTTATATCTGAAAGTCTTTTGTCCCCTTTCATAGACAAGTTCTTTGTATTATTCCCGTCAGACGAAATTTACGGGGATTATGTGATCGTCCCTGTCTGTATATTTGCCTATTTGTTTGTCAGTCTCTGTGTGTGCGTCTGTCTGTTTATAAGCAGGATATCTCCAAGACTAACAGCCAGATTATTATATTGAACCCTACTAACGTGGTTCCCAAAACTCTTTAAGCAAAATAAGCATAAATAAATTACTTTCTTCTGAAACGAAGTGGTAATTAGTACTTTATCATAAATTAGCACAATGATATTTTTCTTTTTAAATTTGATATAGTATTGGTAGTACTCTTCCCACATGTTTTAAATGTGGCTGTAATGATCGGGTCTAGATGAAACATCGTCTTATATCTTTTGGCACCTTTACTTGATACCATAATCATATCTATATATATATATATATATATATATATATATATATATATATAATTTTCTGCAATGGACTGAGACATATATATATATATATATAATAATAATATATATATATATATATATATATATAATATTACTG